>PVKE010029810.1:0-20007 GCA_004027555.1 Craseonycteris thonglongyai | reverse complement strand
TTAAGCTCACAATGCTCCTCTGCCTAGAAAAACCTCTTATCATCCCAGTCAGTCACAAACAAGCGTTTTCTGCAAGTTCTTCATGTAATTTTCTTTCCAGATGATGCCATCATTGTTAATGTTCTCTTTTGGATTTCTTGTTTCTCGGTCAAGTTCATGGCATTGCCATTTGTGAAGAGACCTTCCATTTATTGTATCATGTACGGTATATTACGGTATGTTCGAAAAATGTCATTCATTAAAAATTTAATTAAAAAAAGAACTGGTGTTGCCTCGGAAGTGGGGGGTAGTCTTATACAGCAAATATAGGCCTAAACCTATGTTTTAACTGTAAAATTAGGGGGTCGCCTTATATGCCGGAAAATACGGTACTGAACTCAGTTCCTTCCCTGTGCAGTCCCGCCCACACCCACGTGTGGAAAAAACAATGATGGGCCCTCCCTCTTCTGTCTCTGTAGCTCTCTCTCTCCCAGTCAAAAACAATAAAAATAATTCTTTAACAAAAATTTTCTTGGTTCAATAAAATTAGGAATAACTGAACAGAAAAATATGTACCAAGAAATCTACTGACATAAATGCTCTCAGGAGACAGATGAAATAAAGTTTTACTCCCATTAGCCTGCATGAGACTCCATCAGTTGGAAAATAGGTTAGTGAGCAGCAGCAGAGTTCTAAGTCCTGGGCTTCCAAGGCGCAAGCAATCTGACTCCATAAAAGCGAGGGGAGGGGGAGCTGGTCAAGGTGGCAGTGGGGGTAAACGCCTGCCCTCCTCCTCCCATGACCGCATTAAGTTATAACTAAACGGCTGGACAGTCAACCTGGAGAACCACCTGAAGTCATAGCTAAGGACAGACATAGCCTTGTGAAAGCCTAAAAGCTGCACACACATGTCCAGTGAGGCACGGGAAGCAGTGACCAAGAGGCACTCCAGGGTGCAGCAGACAAGGACTGAAGGACACGGAGGACGGGTGGGGTGCTGCAATGTTCAAAGTGTGGACGACTTTCCTTGATCACAGATGATGTACCCTCCCCAAAGCCAAACCCATCTCTAGCTCACAAAAGCCGCAAAGCGCTTGGTCAAGGGCATTGCCTGGGAAGGCAGGAGGCGCACTGCGCTACGGTAGTGCTTGGGCGGCAGCAGAGGCGGGTGCCAGGTGACATCTGGATTACAACTAGAAACAAACCTCCATGCTTGTCTCTTTACACAGATACTATTAGCAAACAAACACCATAATGTTCTAGAAACTACCTGATACTCAAGACAGATGCAAATAAGGTTAACTCGTTTTGTTGTTTCTTTTGCACTATATAGTCACAATTTTTTGGAAGAAACTACCGTCAACATAACTATGTGCTCTCATTATGGGTCAGCATTTAAAATATTGCATAATTCTTAACAGACTTTGAATCCCATAATAAATATATATATATTATATATATATATATTTATATATATATATATAATATATATGACATAAATTTCTGTTAAGGTCTCATAAGACAGGTTATACATTTTTACCATAAAATAACTTAACTACCATTTACTAAACTTCTTGGTGGGCATTCCTTTCTAAAATAACTAACAAAAATTGAAGCTGCTAAGAAAATTACTATAAATATACGCATGGTCTTAGAAAAGACATTTATCAAATCTTCATCTTCAATCTAGAAAAGTAAAGACAGGCTCACACCAAAAACAGGTAAGGCCATCATCTTAACTCATCAAAATGGTGTCGTTGTATTCCTACCGTATTTTCCGGCGTATAAGATGACCGGGCGTATAAGACGACCCCCTAATTTTACAGTTAAAACACAGGTTTAGGCCTATATTCGCTGTGTAAGACTACAGCCTCGGAAGTGGGGGGTAGTCTTATACAGCGAATATAGGCCTAAACCTATGTTTTAACTGTAAAATTAGGGGGTTATACGCCGGAAAATACGGTATTTACCAGACTGGTCGGCAAAGACCAGGACAGTTTTCTAGCATATTCACCCTGCAGGCACAAGCATGTTCAAATATACTGATACAAAAACGTATTCTTTATAATTTCTCATATGGACAGCTAAAAATCAGTTAAGTTAAAAAACCCTTTACCAAAATGCACTTTCCTATATTACCCCTTCACTTGAATTTAACCAGGCTCATGAACATGATATTCTAGTTCTACATACATGTAATGCATAAGACTTAGCACCCCCTGGCAATCCTGGTCCGGTGGCAGTAGCTGAAGGGTGTGGGGGTGTGGGAAGGACTCTCAAATGACTGGCATGGGATCCTGGACCACATCGAATGTCCCAGGACTCTCATTATGTCACTACCAGCAAAAACCAACCCAACAAAAATGGTTAAGAGGCGTGCCCAAGCCCAGTGCCCGCATCACCTGGGAACTTGTTAGAAACGCTCATTCACTCCGAAAACCTGGCAACTGTGAAATCTGGGTTGCAATGAATTCTCCAGGTGTCCAGGTGACTGAGGCCGAGTCGCTGTCCTGTTAACTCAAGAGCACAGCTTCCCTTTTCCCGCTGACGTCTCAGGACTCCGTACAGCACACGTCTGTACAGTGACTAAACGCCCGGGGGGGGGGGGGGGGGGGGGGGGCGGCGGCTCTCCCACACATTCGAGGACCGAGAAAGTATCACTTTGTACACAAGGACTTCATTATGCTGTTTGCTAAAACCGTTGACTCGTCATCCTAATTTGTAAAATATTCTAACCAAGTCCATGAACATGTCACTATTTTAACCAAAGAATTAACATTATACACTCACGAGTCACTACTGCCTCCAATGCTAAAAGGTCAAAAACTATTATGAGAATCACTATACGTGGGATTGTTCACCTTTTATCACGTACGACGACCAGGCAACCCTTGTAAATCTAAGCAATATCTCACATTTGATACAGATTCACATCATGTAATATTAATACCATGAGGAAAAATTACTGACAAAATGTACAAAATAAGATGTTCTCTATTTCTACATGAGACAATGTGAATAACTTGCAGAAAATAAATTTAAGCAAACATACAAAAATAAAAATGTAGGTAACTCATAGTGATAGAATTTTATTTACAGTTATTAAATAACATACACAAAATTTCACTGCCATTCACAAAAAGCTGGCTGGTTGACATTTTGCACAAAAGAATAAGGAAGACTATACCTCCATAAAACCTAATGGGGTCACTGTGTCTACTCACTGCCGTGTCTGATATGACCTCAGATATCTTCTATCTTAAATCGAGATGTATAGTATATAATAAAAAAGTAAAATTGATTTTGTAATGACAATTGCAGAGCTAGAAACAAATTTTAGATTCAAATTCCAAATTCTTCACCACCGCTGTTGACGCACTTGGTCATATAGAGCATTTAAGAAACATAAGGTCTACTATCAATGCAATGCGGGACCCTGTATTTAATCAACTGAAAACTCTTATTGTATTTTAGAAAACAAAGACTATACAGTCATGTATTCAAGCTAAGTATACTTTCTTAATTCCACCTAATGCGATTTTGCATCTTAATTTTAAGAAATGCTTTACATAAAATGTGCGTGACTACATTCTGGGAAACAGAACTATTCCAAAATTCAATTCTTTAATTGAGAGACAAATTAAACAGTAAAGCTAGCATAAGACTTTTTAAATAGTCAACAAAATATAGTATCTGTTGCAGATGAGGGAGGAGTTTGTAGAAATAACAGTAATTCGAGCCATAAAACAATATACTTAAGAAACAATTTGTAATGAAAATTATGAACTCTAGCTAAATTACTGCAAGGGAGGCAGTATCCTCCATCTAGGAAACACAGGCTTCTCTTATTGAAAAGGAACTTAAATATCATAAAATACAGAGACAGTACAGACTGCTAATTCTACCATGTAAGTAAAAACGTATTAAGTTTCCATTAAAAAAGAACCCTTAAGAGATATTTATAATTTAAACATGGCTTTATAGAAAAAGACAAGCAGCCAAACAATATTCCCAGAATAACACAGCACTGACTAGGCTTTTAAATGTCCAGTCTTATAAGATTCAAACTTTCAATTATTAATACTGTTATTCAGCAACCAAAGAAAGAAAATTTTCAAATGTTTTTACTACATTTAGAAGGCAGTACTTTTGGTATTAAAAAAAAAAAAAGCTAATACAATATAGAATGCGTAAGTCCAGATTTTAAAGATCAGATACTATTATAAAAACAGTGAAATTCACTATTTCCCAGAGCGACATTCCATAATCTGACCACATTCAACTGGGAAACTGTATGGAGACCTCATTTTACACATCTGGTACAAACAGTATATAGAGCGAGCACGCTAAAACGGCTTCCTATTTTAATAATTCAGTAGTGAAGGGTGCTGGAAAGGAAACCGTGCTCTTCTGAAGCACGAAACCACACTCAGTCTGTTCTGCCATGACCTGTGGGGAGAACAGCCCGCACCTGGGACACACAAAGCTGGAGGCTTTTACGCTGAGGTAGGTCCCACAGGGCCACCCGCCACCTAAGTCCACGTCTATGAACCTAACCACGAAGTACACACAGGGAACATTTACAAATGTTCCATCCAGACGTCCTCAACCTTTTTAAACAGGGGGCCAGTTCACGGTCCCTCAGACCGCTGGAGGGCTGGACTGCGGGCCTGGGACGAGTCGGCTGCTAAGCAGGACAGGCAGCGGCGGCAAAAACACACGGCGGGCCGGATACATGTTTTCGGCAGGCTGCATGTGGCCCGGGCCGTAGTTTGAGGACCCCTGCTAGGAGTTATGTATGTGGGTTCTCACTATCTTATTCTTGAAATTTAGGAGTCTGACTTTTTAAGTCATAGCTACTACCCTCTCAAATTTCAGGAATATATTTTAACATTATTAAATATTGTTAACAAAACTCTTAATACACACACAACCTTTAAATATCAAAGTGATCCCCCCAAAATGTCCTCTATTATTGAAAAAGTTTCTTTTATTTATGACTAATTACATTTGACACTAAATTTCAAACCTTTTAAATGTTTAAACATACAACACATAAAGGCATTCTTTCACAAAACATTTCCTTTCAACCATACATTTATGTTCTTTTCCTCACCTGGAATCTTAGTATAATAATCAACTTAACTTCCATTTATTAATTGGTGACTAGTTAACATTCACACATTGATATTTAGTAATTATTAAAGGCTTTACATATAAACATCAAGCTACTGAAATATTCAACAAGAACTGTCTGAATAAGGTAAAAAAATTTCAGTTACTATTTGAGAAGATCCAACGTTTCAGTTACTGTCATTATTGATAATTTCTATTTTATTAAATCACGATTCCGACTAAAAAGAGTATTTCTTCCCTAACATTACTGATATTATAGGTAGAGTTAAAAAAAATGTAATCTCTTCCAATGAATGCTCAACACGGATTTTAAGCAGAAAAATTAAAAACTCTAGGAGTAACAAATTGAGCGTTAGGAAATACAAATGAAGCAAAAGTTCTTTAAATAAAAACTGGATCTGTCAAAAAGAAATTAATGCATTTATTTTCAAAATAAACAAAAACGGAAATTCTGACAACATACACTGCTAAAATAAAACAATAGGAAAATTAAGTCATTTATTTTATGCATATTAATTATATAATAGCATATGAAACCTAAATTCTCAGATTTTAAAGTCAGTGTTTCAAACTATGATACAAGTAACATAATACTGTGATTAGTATACCACTAAAATTCTTTCAAATTAACTTTTTAGGAAAAGAATTACTGGTAGTATATGACAAATTTACATTTACTTAGAAAGGCTAATGTCTTTATTTTTATATCTACTACTTTTCAGCTAATGACATTCAATGATCTTCCTTGGTGTACTAATTCACAAGGAAAAACACTGCCCGACCCAGACAAAGTTGTTTAGCTCTGCAAGCGCATCAGCACTGAATAGCTAGGAGTCCCCAGGTGCTCCGCGTGACTGTCTCAGAAGCTGACACTTGGTTAAGTGCCGGGACAAGGGCTTTCTTGATGCAGGGAAAAGGCTGTGTAGAACTGTTCCTGGAGCCAGAGCTGAGCCGGACACTAGAACGTTCAGGAGACTAGGACATCTCTGTGCACTGGCTTTCAAATGTTCTTGAATGAATTTTACAGAATTTCATAGCCTTGGCCAAAGATGGCTTGGTATTAACAGAAAAGGATAAAGTTTCTCCCAATCTCAATTCAGCTTTGAAGCAGAACACAAAGCTAAAAATTATGGAAGGATCACATGAATGAAAATGTGGATGGGCAAGGTATATTCAGGTGCAATACACATTACTTAAAATGTATAGCTGATGTTAAAACTCCCCACACTGAAATTCATGTCAAGCTTAAGCCCCACCCCCTATCAACTCATACTTACGGACAATGCTACGAGAATAGTCTATTCTTTTCACAATCTTTACAATCTCCAAGACTGCCAAAAACAAAAGCCTGTGAATCTTGCAAATTTTAGAAAGTAATTCCATCCATACTATTATCTAAAAAATAGAATATGAAATAGTACATAAAAACATTTTAACTGGTACAAAAGTCATCCCAATTATGCTTTATACCCAACTGCTTTCCAGCAAGACTGTTAATTACTAAATGAATTTCTTTCCAAAGTATGCCTTCCAACAAAACAGAAACAATGCAAAAATGTTTACATACTATTCATTTTTAAATAGTACATTATTCTTAAGAAAAATGCTGAAACCATAATATAGCAACTCTGTATATTATGTGACAAATAACTATGCTATGATCAGTGGCTGATGCATTAGATTTGTGGCTTAAAAATAATTCCTTAAGTGTGATTTTTAAGTTACACATGGCTAACACAAAATTTTAAATATAGCAAGGACTTCTTTGGAATAAAAACTATAATGTGGTAAGATGTTTTTCACTAGTACTGAAACACAAACATCAAAATACACATCTAATAGTAGAGGAATCTAATATGATTGCAATACCCTGTTTTTTAAATCACCTCTTGAATTGTATTTCTTGAGTTTTACTGGAGAGATTTACCAACAATACAAAAATACAACACTTCAGAGTCAACCCATCTTTATTACTTCTAGAAACCAACCCTTGCAAGAAATGTCTAATTTCTTCTCAGTCACACAGCAAATCCTCCCTTAATCTCCTACCTAACAGTATTTTGATTTTTAAAGAAAATTTAAAGAGTGGTATCTAAATATCAATACCAAATAATGGCAGATAAGATTAAAAATCGACATTATTTTGCAAGCAAAAGAGATTTGCCTTCAAACAGTTTATTTTCAAGATTGAAAAGATTTATTTGGGAAAATCAGCACAGGACAAAGATATCCTTAATATTCCCTTCTTGGAATATTTGAATATTCAGATTCGATACGAAATGTAGACACAAACTCTGGCTTCACAGAACATCAATGGTTTACACAAATGTAAACTCCCATGTCCCCCAATGTACTACTCTATCACCCTTATTAACATGAGCTTCACTAAGCTTGTCTTCAGTGCTACTTGCACAAACTAAAAAGCAAAATTAACTTTCATTTTTAAATGGCTGGGATTAGTTAAAGCAACCAAAGTATTACTGTCACAGCAACGTTTATTAAAACTGTAAGAGAATTCCACTATAACATTTAAAAATTATCCAAAATGATTTCTTTATTGAGATTAGGTAACTACATAGATTCACAGTTCTATGGGCATACGTAGTCAGCTAAGAACACAAACACATTTTAACATTCACAATGATGAGCATCATCATTACCATTCTAATCTACAAAGCTCATGAATAAAGAAAAATACAAAAACCTCAAGTTGTACATAAGGAAAACTTTAAAGTTCTACAGACATTAACAAAAAAATCATTTCTTCCAGGACACAGGTTAAAGTGTAAAGGCATATCACTAATTATTTTTCTCTAAATGGCCAGGAATGAAAAGTTTTTAATATCTCCGACGCTTATTAGGGCCTTCAAAGTTTCCCCCTTGGCTCCCTCTACCAAAACCACCGGGACCACCGCCAACAGGGCCTACGCCGCTCATAGGGGCTTGAGGGGTCTCAGAACCTGTCCTACTGCCCATAGGTGATCCCATCTGAGCAGGTGGTCCTTGTGGAAATCTATCATTGTGCTATGATACCATATAAAAAAATGTGAAGTCCATTTGGAACACGCCAAATGTAAGTGACAAGAAAGATTGGCAAAATCCCAAGTGGTGTTGTCATGAAGTTCGGCAGAAAGTCCAGCAGAGTCAGGATCACACATAGAAGGAAGAAAGGAGCAATTTAATTAGTTATGTGCTTAAAAAAAAAAAAAAAGCATATGAAGTGTCACATATTGCTAGTGCTGTGAACCCATTTCATTTAAAAAGAACTGATTTTTATGAAGCAGATGCCATCTTAAACCTAACCCATACTATAGTACTATTCTCATCTTTTTAAAAAAGTTTACATTGCATTAATTGTACTATATAATAATACTTTAAAAAGTCAAGAGATAAAACTGAGGAGCATCATCACATTAATAAAGTATACATTTTAAGATTTCAACAGCCATACTTTTGATACAAAAAGTACTAAAGTACTAGAAACACAAAGGATTACATATTATGAAATCTTTGAGATATTTTTCTAGAAAGACTATTAAGGGGAACTACATTATCTTAAAAAATCGACAAATTATTAACATATACTACTAGCACAATTAAATACTGAAGCATATCCTTTGAAAAACTTCACAGTCATAGGCATGTGTAGTAATCTCAAAGGGTGACTAGGACTCCCCTTGTGCACAGCAGAACACCAGTGAGAAAAAGACCAAGGACGATATTGAAATAAAACTCACAATTTGAGGTAGGGGTAGAAAAATGGGCCACTTAATTTTACTTCTAAGTTACCACTAATTCACCACACTGATTATACTGTTACACAAAAAACTTAACCAAAGTGGTATGAGTCTCTACTAGTTCGCAGACATTTTACTGAAGGAGACGACGTGCAGTGATTCAGTTACATGCCATCTGGTCACAGTAGCTACGATGGCACTGCCTATGTCTCCACAGAACACACATTAAACAAAACTGTTATCAGGTTCAATTTTTCCAAATTTACAAGATGGCATTTAAAGTAAATTTTAAAATGATAAAGTAGTGCATACATCAATTCTAAGACCCACACTCACTTACAGTATCTCTGAGATCAGGAAGGATTTATAGCTGATGGCAAGTCTTGCATTTAATTTGCACTGATTTTTTTTTTTTTCCCTAACAGCAATGATGCCGTAAGATTTCTGTGGTAGTTCCAAAACTAAACTGCCTTTTCAAAATATAGATAGAAACAACCAATTTTCCTTTTCTAAATGACATTTAGAACCACCATTAACAAAAACCAAATGAGAAAATGTTTCACCAATATAAAGCCTCATTTAAACAGTAATGGACTTGGAGGGAAATGAAAACAGGTTTCATCTGTCTGGCTACTGGCATTCAAATGTAATAATTACAAATGAAAAAGTAGTTATAACAATGCACACAAAGATATCTTCACACTCTCAAACTGAGACGTATAACCACGTACTTCAAATTTAGTAACAAATGTAATTAGCAAGCCTATGATGTAAGTTTAAAAATTTTAAACTTTAATGTATTTTGCAGTTAAAATACGGTCTCTGAAATCAATCAAAAGTAATCTTTTTCTTAAAAATGTTTACTAAAAACTTCTTTGCACATATTGGTTTGGCCCCCCACCAAAGGTTAAGGAGACCACACAGGAGAAGAACACAATGGTAAAAATGCGTGACCATCACACAGAATGCTGACAGAAGGTGGACACAACAGCACTATGAGGAAAACTGTAATTAATGGGTTTGCATGCCGTGGATATTAATCATAACTCTTGGAATACTTTTAAAAAATCACCTTTCATAGACCACCGTATAGCTTCACAAAATTACTTTTTCTTCACTACATATTGATTTTTATTGCCAAAACAAATAAATGATGCCAAATTAGGTTAAGTGTGAAGTTACCTTTGGAGCAAAAGTATGTGTTATCAAGTACGATCAAAATAATGTTGGTGATACATTACCACTGCTCCATTATCTGGCATCATTGGCGCTCCCATATTTGCAGCTCCTTCTGGTCCCATGGCAGGACCAGGACCCAGTGGTGGGCCAGGTATAGTTCCTCTGTTGTTCATATTCATACCCATCATTGGAGGAGGAGGACCTTGGTTACCAGCAGGTGCTGGGCTAAACGCATCTATGCAAAACAATCTATACTTAGAGCTGTCTATCTTAGTTCAGTAAACATTAAAAATATAACAACACTTAATGCAATCTATATAGAAGACTATCAAAACCATTTTCCTACCTTGAGAATGGGAAATTAGCATTACCTACGCTAATAGAATTTTTCTCTCTCAAAAGAATATAAAACAAATGAGACAATTATCAATTATTTTGGGATATTTGGAATTGTAAAAGCTTGAGTTTAAAAAACCAGTATTATTTGCCATAGTTTGTTCTTCAACCAAATGCTCTCATTATAATGGTGACTAAACTCTACCACTGCTGTTAAACTCTGCTGTTTAAATTAACAGCAGAGGATTACCTCTTGAAAACCACTTAATTTTTGAGGTCCTGACTAATATTAGCATGTACATTGTATTAGGCTATGAGAAGAAAACCCATTTCCTCCAATATGTATATGAAATGAAGTTCACTGTAACTAACCTCTTGACTTTTATATAGTTACCGAACATCTCCCCCAATATTATAGGAGGTACTGTGATTTTACTTTAAACAAATAAGAGTGACTCATCATGACAAAACTTATTAAAAGCAACTGTAACCAAATACGTAAAATACAGCATTTTGAATTTTTTGACATGCTGAAATTCTGCAAGTGGGAACAATTGCGCATACTTCAAGTATTGTCATCAGAAAGATATAATCCTGCCTAATGTTAATTGCAATAATGCTTGAGCTATAATAATAATACTGCAGGACAGCATTTTTAGTTATCTTCAAATTTTTTCCATGTAAGTACTCATATACTTGTTTATCATTGAAAATTTGTAACAAAATCTGACTTCCAGTTTTTTTCTACTATTTCATTACTCAATTTCTCAAGAGCACATTATAACAGGAGTTGAACTTTCTGTTCAAACCCTTAACTCTATACCATTATCTAATGCACCTAAACTCAGAAGTTTCATTACCCAGCAGTCTACTGCTTTCTGAACACAATCCCCAAGATCCTAGCAACCTCATCAGAAAAGAATTATTTCCTTAATCCCTACATGTTCTTGCTCATAAATCTATAGTTTAACCACCAAGAATATAGTTATTCCCTTGACATAGCCATAAAAAATTTTTACGAGACCTCAACAACACATCTCACAATGAAAATGAGAAAAGGTACTTAACCCACACATAACAGATCAAGGATTAGGTTTTCTTAAAAATAGAATATAACTGATACAACTAACATGTAAGATTCAAATATAACTATGCAATTATGGGTATAATAAAGTAAAAAATAATCTTTCCAACTATCAATAGTTGAAATACAGTCTTAATAGGAATTACGTCTTCTACCACACAGCTGTAATTTAATTAAAGATCTAAAATGTGTTAGGATTATCTGGTACCCTAAACAATAGTTTTATAACCTACAGTTCAATTGGTATATACACTGGTTAATACACCAGAAAACCTATTGACACATTCCATCAATGTAACTTGACGGAATATGACAATTTACGAACTCAATACACCCAAATGCATGATGATATATAACTCCAGTAAACCATTAGGACAGTCTCATGTTGAATACATATAAAGAGAAGAAAATTAAATGAATTAGAGCTTACGGGTGTTGAGTAAAAGCTCAAAAGCAAATATGGTTCTCTGGTGAATAAAATACCATGAAAATTTTCTCTTAAATTCCTAAGAAATCTGAAAGCATATTCTCATTATTTCTGAGAAAGCTAATCAAGTAGTCAGAATGCAACCTCAGAAACATTTCAATTTTGGATCTGATGTTAATGACAATCTAGTAATTATAATGGCATGCCAAACTACTTACAATCCATAGTAACTTCACGCTTATATTCTTAAAATCACCTGTATCATTATATGGCATTCCCCAATTTATTTTGAGAAACACAAATACTGAACTACTGGTACTTATTATATGCAACTCTCCTTCATCAGTCACAGTTTCTATGTACTCTTTATTCCCTGATCATTTCATCTGTTAGCTCACAATTAAGTTCTTTATGGGTAAGGGCCATGTTTCATGCTTTGCTTTGCTTACCAGAAATACTCAGTAACTATTAGTACTTTGCTAGATAAGAAAATTAACCAAGCAAACAGCAATAAATGATTTTAGATCATTGGATTGGCAATGGTAAACAAACTGCCATGAGAAGTAGAAAGAGTGCTGATCATGAGAAATGCTTAAGGTCTTTTTATTCCATACACTATAAAATCTAAATATAATCTGGGTTTTCTGAGTGGGTGTGCATGTTGTGCATATTGGAATGTTAAGGTAACCTTTACAAGAACATGTATACTCGAGTTACGTAAACATTTTAATCTCATGACAGCTTCAGTGCGAAATGTAAACTGAACATTTAAAATTTAGTAACACGAAAAACTAACATTCTGCACTTATTTTTCCCTAGTTTATTCACGTGATATATCCCTGACAACCAATCAATATTAAAGATGCTAATATAGGCATTTTTCTTAAAAGCTTTATAATCTAAAGATAAATATTAGCCTAGATGTGCAAAACACATCTCATTTCCTTGACAAACCCAAGTCATAAAAGTCTCCAAGCAGTGCATTACTGTGCACAGTATTGTAGGTTAGGGCAAAATATGTTAAGGAAATTCTGTAAAACAGGTACACAAAAGGTTATCTTAAAATAGAAATTTATAAAATATTCTCAAAATGTTTAGAAACACTACAAGTGAAAACTATCCAATCTCGAAAGTAAAAAAGCCAATTTGAAGGCATTAAAATGTGTTTTTTCTTAAATATTCAACAACACAGCTGTATTACACCATGTAATTACTGAACAAATTTCAGGCTGTATCAAAACCTGGTTACAGGTTTATCAAATCTATAAAATAATACATCTTTTAGCCATCAAATAAACAAAATGAGAATGTTCTTCCTGTGCATATATTTTCAATATACTTATATTTCTTTTCAACTTTATAAATGCAAGAGATTTCACCATCACAAATGTTGGTTCCAAATTTTAGCTTGTTACTGATACGCAGATATCACAAACAGCATGTACAGTTCCCCAAAGAATGACAAGTAAGTTACAGAAGTCTTTTGCTTCAAATCCCTACCTCCCATGTTTATTGCTCCACGGGGACCCATGTCACCCATTCTCATTTCCTGTTCTCTCTGTAAGTAAACATAGTTGTTACAGTCAACCTATCGATCTTATGCCATTACATTTCCTATCTAAAATAAAGAAGAAAAGAATAAATTGGGACATCACTTTCCATTTAAAAATTTAAAAAATTTTTCCAACATGTTTTACTTAGTAAGAACACTGAAAATAAATTTCAGTCTCCCAGGCTTTTAATATATTACAAATGCTTAAAGCAATCCAGTTTATACTGATAAGACTATCAGTGAGTCAGGTTATATAACGTTTACCACAGAGTATTTATAATGCTTTTATTCCATAGATCAAAGACACATACGCAGATACCAAGGGGGGTGGGGAATCGGTAATAGTAATAATAACCACCAGAGCCAATTATTTTTTGCTCCCAGGTTACTTGAAACAGAAATGACTGTTACCCTTTTCATGTTCAAATGCAATCAGACGTACAACACGTAAAGCTGTGGAGCACTAAGCTAAAAACAGTAATAGACAGTTTTCACTTTTGAAATATTATATTTCATGTTTGCATTTTTATTCACATACTCAAGTATTACTTCACCCAGGACCTATAGATATACCATAAAAGTATCCACCACACACAAGCAATTACTCAAAGTTCTACATAACAATGCTTTCTTTATTAGAACAAGGGTTTTACTTGGAAACCTAAATAAGTGTTATTACACAGTTGGCAAGTTCTGCAACAAAATGCTCTTGAGGTTAATGACGACACAAAAGGTCATACAAATGTAGAAAATCTTGAATTTCAGCACAGAAACTTCCTATTTAGTAACAATAGCCAGAGAATTAATGTCATTAAAATCTCTAGGTGAAATGATTCAACATATTAAAATTTGCACTACTGTTTGATAATCTCCAGTATCTGACAAGTGTGTTAAACGTAGCAATCACAAAACCACTAAGACAAAAGTTACAGTGTGAATCTAAAGCATAATTTTCCTATTTTTAAATGCAATTTTTATTAAAATGTGCTTGTTTAAAATTCCATTTAATATGATATACTGGTGAACCACACCTATAAAGCTAAGACATAAAGTAAAAGCCTATAACGGATAAATGCAACTAAGCAGCAATTCAGTCACCCATCTAACCATTATAATGGAGATTCCTCAAAAGATAGCCTTTAATGAAGTGATAGCACACAAGTTAACATATCATTGTGAAAAATTGTTGTCACGTTTTTCAGAAAATTTAAATGCCAAATGTTTCTCAGCTACCTTTCAATTTTCCTATTAAATGTCTTGTAAAGCTTTTGACTATTAATGGATACTATTATTGACCAACAAAAAAACGAGACTTTTACTTATACCACTGACTACTGATGAAGCCATAAAGCCACATTATTTTCCAATTACATGGAAAATAATATTTTATAAGCATACTTAGCATAATAATCAATGAACCAAACCATGCTGTCATTCCTGAACCTACCGATGAAGTGTCAACAGGGAGCAGCACACCCAAGCCTGCCGGGCGCTGCTCACAGCAGACACGTGTTCCTGAAACGCTGGCTGCATCCAGCACTACCAGTAACACACATGAGTCTTGTGACCATGACATTTTAGAGGGACCAGGGTTTAATCTGTATTTTTACTTTTGGACCTGCCTTCACACTATTAAAGATTGGAAATGACCTAACCATTTAAGTAAAGGTAATTACTATAGTCTCACTGCAAGACTTCAATTTTCAAATTCCCCTTATACACCCTAATAGCCTATAATTCACTGGCGAGGGGGTAGGGGGCGAGACTACCACCTTTATTGTCTTTTTATAACTTCAATTGTACCTGTCACTTTCTGAATTGGCAATGTTTGCTTTATTCACAAAGCTAAGTGCTTTTTAAAACATTTTTCTTAAGTTAGTATTACATTGTCTTCACTAACACAATTTTGTGGAAAACATCAACATACTGAAGACATCTGTGATTTAAGTCAACTACTGAAGAGTGGCCGTACTATTCCCTTTCTGATGCTCTATTATAAACTAGTTCCAATTCTAAATTCTATTTCTTTAAATGAAATAATCAGAACATCTTACAACAACCCAGGTTAACGTAACATATCACTATGCTAAAACACCAAAATTCATGTTGTAGAGTATAGCATTCCCACTAAACATATACCGTATATTTCTGTGTATAAGCCCCTCATGTATAAGATGAGCCCTACATTTTTTACCTAACATTAAGAAATCAACACACAGCTTACTCCCATATGTAAGACGAACACCAATTTTTAGTCTAATAATTTTAAACAAAAATAGTCTCAATTTGTTAATGTTTCCTTAAAAAAATCACTCAGTACTATTTCATACAGCTTTATGCATAAGATTAATAAAACAGATTGTATAAATAAAACAGGATCATTTGTTAAAACTATTTTAGGAGGAGCAAGAGTGTTTTAAGATTACTGTTTCTTTGTATAAATCCAATTATATACCTCTAATAAAAGGCAGATTTTATTTAAGATAGTGTTATTAATAGAAATTAAGACAGTACTTCTCATTAACTTGATATATCAAATATCAATAAGCAGAATCACTTGAAGCTCACTATCACTGGGTGCACAAGGCTCTTACCTCTCTGCTGAATTACTTCAAATTAGAACTGACACATACTGTGATGTCTTTATAATACAAATTTTAATTTTTTACTACGTTAGCAGAAATTATGGGTTCTGGCTTACATTAAACAACCTACATGTAACAAAGTCTCAAAAGACTGTAATACACTGAAATGATAAAGCTACAACAAAACCCGTTTAAATTACAATAGACCCTCTGTTAACTGGAACTCAAGCAGCCTGCACTTTTAAAATGGCAAAACTTTCTGTCAATTGCTTAAGATTTTGCTGACTGCTTGAGTTCCAGTTAACGGAGAGTCTACTTATGTTTACCCAGCATCTACCAATTCTCATGCGTGCAGGCTGACAGCCTAGTACTTCAATTAATCCTCATAGTAATCCTATAAAGTAGGTTTGTCGTCCTATTTTAGAGATCATAAAACTGAGACACAAAACTGTTAAATAACTTATTCAAGGTCACACATATAGTAAGTAGTTAAGCTGGCCTATAAAATTCTGTCACGAGTCCATGATATTTTCACCTACACCAAGCATCTTCATTTCTCAAGAATTCCAACAAAAACTAACAGAAGACAGCATTTTTTAATTCACTCTAACAATGTTTATAAGGTGTGTCTTTCAATTAGAAGAACTGTGAATAGGTTGTTACTGCAAGCTTGTCACTGAAGCATTCTTAAATTTGCAGCTGACCAAAAAGCAAGCAAAGTATGACTGACTTGCAGAACCACATATCAAAGCAGCAGTCTACTAAGACAGCAGCTCCTAAGTGTGGGTCACAAAGAACTGAGTCCTGCCCCTTCAGGAAGTGCACAGGTTCAAAACTACTCCATGCATTATGACCATTAGAACATAGTCATGATACTATCAGTTCATCGGGCTTTCCACTCCATCCACATTCATGGATGGTGCAAAACAATGTGGGTAAAAATCCTGGTGTTTGGGCATAAATCAAAGCACTTGCGTTAAATTTTTACCGGAACTCATTGTATTCTTCACATGCATACACTAGCAGTTTAAAATTTTTAATTATAAATACATGGATGAAGCAGTACAAATTACTAATTTTATTAAATTGCTACCCTTGGGTACATGTATTAACATTATATCCAACTAAACAGGACATAGAAAGCACTTCTGAATTCTGAAGTAGGGTAGTTATTTCAAGAAAAACAATCCCTGTAATTGGGTGACAAGCTAAATAAAACACGTTTTTCTTACAACAAAAATTTTACTTGAGATAGCATTGCATAGGCTATGTTTTACTAACATGTTTGACAGACATTTTATAATGATATCAAAATATTTGGTATTAAGATATGATTTTTAATTTTGTATAATAAAATACATTAAAATGGAATGTTTTTGTGTAACCCGAAATCAGTATTTTTCTAAGGTTGTATATGTGACATTACAAAATCATGCTGAGTAAAACATCCATTCAGAGCTCAAAGTAGACCAATGAATTGTAAATGTAAAAGTACTTCTAAGAAACTACTGCTTGTCAAGTTTCACTTTAATAACAAACAAAAATATCCACAATTATCTGGAAAGACTGAAATATACTAGCCGCCAGTGTGAAACCAGATTTTTCCATGTACTTTAACCAAGAGCATTTTGTAATAGGTGGAACGCAGAAGCCAACACAGGCACTCCTTGCTTAAACGGCAGAGTTCCAATCATACGACCAGGCTTTTAATTGAATTGATCGATAAGCAAGGACTTTAAAGGCAATGGTTCTGTGGTATGCCAGGGCGCCCATAAGTAGCTCATTATGTGAGGAGGGGCTGTGTGAGAAGCCAGACATTTTCCATAAAGCCAAACACTTAACAAATCTACAAAACAGTAAAATACCAATAGTTCCCACTACATTAAAGTTGAACATTCAATAAATAGGTAAAAAATGTAAAATAAACTCATTCTTCCCACTACAGCTCATTCTCTTTCAATTTTCTCTTTTTCAATTTCTACTATGGTAAATACTGCTATACCGTAAGCTAAAGAATTTCCAAAGCAAAATGTTTGAGAACCACTTGCTGTTTCAGTGTTCATGAAAATACACAGCAGCAGCAAATTTTACAGATGTAAATTAACTATCACGGTATAACCTACAGGGCAGAACTTCACACTATTTTGTGTAGGACGTGGACTTTTTCCTTTTATCAATACTTAGGATATCAATCTGTGATTTAAAAGATATATATATTTTTTAGGTAACCTAACTTAGAGGAATTACATGGTACAAATTTAAGGCTAAAATAATAAAGTACAATATGAATGCCTAAGATTTAGGAAACTGATCTAAACAAATACTGACTTAGCATAATATCAACTGGACTAACATTTTGCAATCAGTAACAAATGGTCATCTAACACTGATTCACCTAAACTTTTGTCTGAGTGAGCTCAATTAACGGCCACAATATTTACTCTACACACACCTCGTGTGTGTCTCTCAAATGCTTCTGAAGATCATCTAGAGATCACCAGGAGCATTTAGATTCCATGTCTTAATAATAAAAATGCTAAAGATCCTGACATAAAAATACTGATATAGAATATTTAAGTCTACTAATGTCCAAAATCTGGCAAGAAACAAAATACAAACTTTCATGATTAAATATTCAAACTTTTTCCTAGAAATAAATTAATTTACCATATATTTTTATTCACTAGTGAAGTAAAATATAAGATTATTATAGTCAAGCTGTCATGGGAGAACTTAATTAAACAATGTTAGCATTCAAAAATACTAGGTAACAAACACAACATATTTTGAAATATGGAACAAAAACCAATTACATGAAATAGTAAGAAAATAGGTATAAATTTAAAAAGCTGAAAAAATAAGTAGGCCTCTTTGCCAAGTAATTATTCACTCATTTGAAGTGTTAAAAGATATCAAAAGGTGTGCATCAACTAAGTTATCTTTTCCTGAAAAGAGTAAATAATTTTAAATGAAAAAGAGAAATAAAACATGTTCTCATTGATACAACTCAAATAACATGCAATCCAACATGACCAACAGAGAATGATGGGAAGATAACATTTTTAAATGAAGCAAAGAACAGTACTTTCCAAAACATTTTACACACACACACTACACACTCTTCTACACAGGCAAGGAGAAAATATCTTCAGTAACAACATAAATCTTTAATACATACAGTCTATGGTGGTTTCTCCTCAATTTGAGTAGATGTGTGCCAAAATGTATATAATCCATCAATACTGGGAAACGCCCCAGTTTTATGATTGTTAAAATGAAACATGACATCCTTCCTTTGTCATCAGGGAATCGCAAACTAAAACAAGATACCACTGCACCCCTATTAGAATGGCCCAAATCCTAAAACCTGGTAACAGATGCTGGCCAGGATGAGGGCAGCAGGAACTACCACTCATGCTGGTGAGGATAACGGTGCAATTACTAACAGTTTAACAGTTTCTTATAAAACTAGACATACTCTTACCAAATGATTCAGCCACCGTGTTCCTAGGTTATTTATTCAAAAGAGCTACAAAGCTTATGTCCACACAAAAAACCTGCACAATGTTGTTTACAGCAGGCTTTATTCCTAACTGTCAAAACTTGGAAGCAACCACGATGTCCTTCAGTTGGAGATGGATAAATTAATTGTAGTATATGCAAACAATTGATTATTCAGCACTAAAAATAAATTAGCTATTAAACCTTAAATGCATGTTATTAAGAAGCCAATATCAGAAGGCTACATACTATAGGATTTCAACTATATGACTTTCTGGAAAAGGCAAAATATGGAGACAGTAAAAGAAAACAGTGGCTGCCAGGGGTTAGAGAGGGAGGAAGAACAGAGGACTGTAGGACAAACATACCCAGTGTGACACTAAAATGGTGATCCATGACATCATACACTTGTCAAATCCTAGAGAATTTGTGACACCAACTGTGAATCCTAATGTAAAGTATGCACTTTGCGTGACGTGGGCATGTCAACT
>PVKE010029809.1:0-20002 GCA_004027555.1 Craseonycteris thonglongyai | reverse complement strand
AGTGCATAGTTATTTCTATTTTACTTTTTGACAGATAGAGAGAGAGACAGAGACAGAGACAGTTAGAGAACCGAACTGTGGGAACTCCCCAGTTCAGCACGTGGGTCCTGCCTGGGCCGGAGCCGGGATTCGATCCTCGGTCCTCATGGCCTCAAAGCGAGCGCTCAACCCGCTGAGCCGTCCCGGCTTTCCCCCCTTTGTCATAAATAATTGACTATATATGTGAGTTTATTTCTGAGCTCTGAATTCTGTTCCATTGGCAGATGTGTCTATGTTTTTGCCAATACTGTATTGTTTTAATTACCATAGCTTTGTTCTTCTTTCTTAGGATTGCTTTGGCTATTCAGTGTCTTTTGTGGCTTTATACAAATTTTAATATTATGTGTTCCATTTCTGTAAAAAATGCCATTGTAATTTTGATAAGAATTGCATTGTGTCTCTAGATCACTTTGGGTAGTATGAACATTTTAACAATAATAGTAATTTTAATATTAATTTTTCCAATCCATGAGCATGGAATATCCTTCCATTTATTTGTATCTTCTTCAATTTCATTAATATGTTATAGTTTTTAGTGTACAGGTTTTTTCTACTTTTTTTGATTATATTTATTCCTAGGTAGTTTTTGATGCAATTATAAATGTAATTGTTTTTTATTATCTTTTTCTGATACTTTGTTATTTCTGTATAGAAATATAACAGATTTTTGTGTATTGATCTTTGTATCCTGAAACCTTACTGGATTCATTTATTAGTTCTAATAATAATTAATTAATATTTGTAACCTTTTTTTTCCTCTTAAAAAAAAAAAAGGAGTTCCTAGTCCAGTAAATGAGACAAATAGTATGCAACTATTCAACTATGATCTAGTTTTCTCCAGGTCTTATTTCTCAGTGGGTAAAAGAGGTTAAATTAATATTAGCAGTCAAAATGGCACTGGCTTATGTGGTAAGTGCTTAGTCTGATCTAAGCTTGTTCTGAGAGCTGTCAAGGACTGAGTCACTAAGAAGTCAGATCCACTTTTCTTGCCTGCCCTCACTTGGAAGGGCTTTTCATTAAATTTACACCCATCTGATGATTCCCAAATTTATATTTCTAATTTGACCAGCTTCCTGTATTTCTAAAGTTGTACTTGCAATTGCCTATTACGTATCTCCCTTTTGTATATTTAGTAGGCATCAAAAACTTAGTAACTTCCGGTGAAGCCGGGACGGCTCAGTGGGTTAAGTGCTCACTTTGCAGCGCCATCGACCGAGGATCGAATCTCAGCCCCGGTCCTCGCGGACCCATATGATGAACTGGGGAGTTCCCCCAGTTCTGTTCTCTCTCTCTCTCTCTCTCTGTCAAAACCAATAAAAAAATTAAACTAAAAAATAAACAAAAACTTAGTAACTCCAGAGTGGAACCCCAGTTTGTACTGCCACCAGTTACCTTTTCCACATTTCAGTAAATAACAACTAAAATTTCTAGATAATTAGGTCAAAATCATTAGATAAACACTTACCGTAGTTACTTTATTTTTGTAATACAACAGCAAAGCACATCTATTCAACCTTTGATATATGTGGGATCAGCGCTTTTTTCACATCCACTACTATTACCCTGGTCAAAATGACATCAGCTATTAGTTCTTCCCTGGATCATGGCTGAACTTCTAAATGGTCTCTACTTACTTTTTAAACCCACCTTACCCTGCCCCCACACATACATAGGTAGTCTCTTTGTACCAAAGCAGCCAAAATAATTGGTTCAAAATATAAGCCATATCATATCAATCCTTTGCTTTCACCACTTCACTTGAAGGAAAAGACAGTCTTATAATAGCTTATATGGTACTCTGTGACTTGATGCAACTAGAATATCTATCAGAATTGGCCATAGAGAATTCTGTCTTTGGAAATTGTTTTTTAAATTAGTCCGTAAGACATTCTGCAAGTTGGAGTTCAGAAAATGAGCCAGTGGTAGAGCTAGAAGCCCAGCAATTATATACATATTACCTTGTATCCAAAATTTTGGGAATGACTATGATTATCTTTGTAAAAAAGTAAGTCAGAAGATAGTTCTATGAAGGTTGAAAGTATTAGCTCAGTTGATGGAGAAGTAAATGCCAGGGACCAAGAAAAGTAATCAAAAGAATATAGTGTTATGAAAAGTATGTGTTATATAGAAGAATGAGATATTCTCTAGCCTCAAGAAGCTAGTAATTAGATTCCTATATCTATGGACTAACCCAATGACTAAATTTCTTATTTTCATACTGGATATATCCTTCAGTCTTTAAAATTTTAAAATATAATGGTAAAAGTTGATTATTGCTCGTCTAAGTTTTCTGATAAGTACAATTTTAAATATTTATAATAAAAATAGTGATTATATACTTATTGAGTGCCTTATCCCATTGGACACATATTCAGGAGTTCCTATTTCCATGCTTTCTTATTACCATTTTTCTAAAAATAAAACACTTTGAACATGATTAGTTTGCATTGGTGCTTATTTCCAAATAATTCTGATTATCTTAACATTCTTACATTTTCTATTTAGGGACAGAAGTAATTATAATATTTGGCTTGAATAGATTCTAATTTTTTCACCACTGAATTACAGATCTTAGAGTTTTCATTATGTAAGGAATCTTACTTTGAGGTAAAAATGGGTAAGCACTGAAATTTTGTATGATCATTAACACAGAAATAACCATGCCTAACTTCTACAGTTGTAATACTGAGCATTAAAATAGAGAATGTATTTGGTAAAGGATAAAACATTTAAATGTAAATAATATATTTATCAAATAGATACTGTAATTATGCTGTGCACACTCTGATGAGCAATAAACATGATTAAGTTTCTTTCCTTAAGATGTTTTCATTCGAGTTTTGGAAGACAACTGTTATTTTAACATAAGTTGGAATACTCTAAATGCAAAATTCAGATGGGAAAATTTTAAAGACAGGAATCCTTCATGTTTATTATGACTGTCAGTGCTCAGAAAAGATATTTGCCATATAGAATGCACTCAATAAATGCTTCTTGAACAAATTAATGAATATCAAATAAATGTTAGAAGGTAAAACATAAATTGATGAGAACAAGTATGTTAAATTATTCCATCTGTCAGGAACACGATATAATTTCAACTTCTTTTATAATTACACACATGTTTACAGGCACTCAGCATCAGAAAAGGGAGAGCTGGGAAAAGTCCCCCAGACAAAAAAGAAAAGTCTTCACTGCTGCTGGGACATGGCTATGTCACCTCCCAGAAGTTTCAGACTGTCACAAGCAGCTATGGCTCTGAACCAAGTGCAATGCTCGATATCTGCTTTCTTAATGGGGAACCAGGGCAAAGACTTTGCAGTTCTAAGCCGCACTCCTTCCTAGTTGCCAGTTATGTTGCTGAGTTAAGTTGTAGCTGCTCACAACTTGTCATATAATGGAGAGACAAGCCTCATCATGAACATCTTTCAGTTCAGTCTGAAGAAGCTTGAATGCAAGACTTTGTCTATGAATGCAGCAGTGACTTAAGTCTAAATGGTACATGGGGAGCTACTTCTTTACTTTGCCCATAAACAACCTGATATGTCAGTGCATGAACCACAACAAGTGATCAGCTGATGTCCTTTTTAAATTTAATAACCATGGATTGCATAAAAAGTATCGTCCCCTATGGTATACTCTGTCAATGGGTAAAAAAAGCAGCAGCTTTTCTGCAATTTCATTCCCTACCAAGCACCTTGTGACAATGAGTAAAATAGACAAATCAGCAACATAAACACTTTCATTGACCTGGATGGAAAATAATTTACTTTTTCTAATTCTATCTATTACTACAGCTTCAACATTGTCCGACATTTTCTGACTTCATTGAGATATTGTTTTTCTTTACAAAAAGATAGTATCAATTTTGTGGATATATGTTTTCTCCAAACATACAAAAACTGATATTCTTAATACCAGGACAAATTAAATCTTCAGCTATGATGTGGTTTTTATCACATTGAACTATTCAATAAGCAATACAGTATAAAGCCTTGACTGCATTCTCATTGTCTTTCTTTCCTGATCACGAATGAAGTAACAGTTGTACTTTTTTGTAAGTGCCAAATTTAATGTATTTTCTTTGTTTTTATTCATAGGATGTTTAGTTTCTAATAGTAGCATGAGTAAAGAGGGCTTCATGCAACCGTTGGATAATGTTTTCTCTCAGACAACACACAAAGGCTTAGAACAGTCATCATTGCCTATAATGAAAACCCATATTTCATATACCCTTTAGAGCATTTTCTTTTCTTCTGTGTAGTGTCTGAGGCACACACCTTTTTACTATCTCTCTGTGTGAATGTACTTGTAGCTGCAGACACATGTTGAGAAGTACTTGGTGATAGGTTATGATCTGGACCAAGTTTTGTTTTTTAAACTGTCGCTATTTTCAATCACCAATCCTTAACTGACATGTTTTAAAAAATCAAACAATAATAAGGAGAACTATGTTAAATATTAAATTATAAAAAAAAAAGGACTTGAAAAGAATCACTTATAAATACAATGCAATGAAAATACAATGCAATGTAGAATTGGATACTGATAAATTTAACAGCTTTAAATAAATAAATAAATAAACAAATAAATAAATAAAAAACAAAGACAATGCGCTTACTTTTATTCAGTCAATAACTAAACTTATCAAGCAGTGTGGCTATGAATGTACTGATGTTTGTAAAAGTCCTAGAAATGTAGTAAATGAATTTATCTGAAACTGTGTGTGATGATTGGTAGAAGAGCAGTTTGGAGGAAGGATTCATTGCCATATCCTCACCAATCATCATCGGCAAATGTGATGTAATTTTAAAGTGTTTCCATTAACTGCAATTCAAACTTGACATATTTTGTTCCATAAGTAATACAGAATTTTTTAAGTTTACTAGTTTTTTTCTCCATTACTGCTGATTTTTTGCTTACTCTTGAACAGCCCAGCATGTACAAACCAGAGATATACCTACCACTGCTTGGAAAACAAAGATCCAAGCTAACACATCTTTGAAATGCCAAATATAATCCTTTGTTCCAGGACTCTGGAGAGCATAATCACCCTCAAGAGAATGTATAATTTTGTCAACTATACTGCAATCCAATCATAAAGCTTTCCCAATCTTGTTTTCTCCCACCTTCAACTAATCTTTTTTATGTTACCTCCTTAATTCAAAATGTATTTAAAAAAAAGAAAAACAAAAAATGGAAAAGTCATTTTCTGGACCATTGGAATTTTGCTTCCCAAAATGTCATCAGTTTGGCTAAATTAAATTTTTTTTTTAATATTTATAAATAAACTTTTTTAAAAGTTATAAAATAATGTTGATGGAATAGTTGGAAAAATATAAAATTATATTCAAGCGTAAACAAAAATAGTAGTATAAATTTCCAAAGAAAGTAAAAAAATCCCTTTTGAATGAGAGGAAACAATTATTCTCCAAGAAGAATTGGCATGTGACTGGACTTCATAAACTGGATAGATTTTAACAAGTAGGGATTAAGATATTTTTTAGAATGAAGGAGTGATGAAAGCTAAGTTCCAAAATAAAACTGGCAAACACAAATATTTTAACATTTTGCATGGATTCGTAATATATAATTGGTTAGCTTTAAGAGTTAAGTTGTTTCTTTTTTTTATTTTTATTGTTTTTGACAGAGAGAGAGAGAGAGAGAGAGAGAGAGAGAGATACAGAGACAGAGAGAGAACGGAACTGGGGGCACTCCCCAGTTCAGCACATGGGTCCGCACGGGCCGGGGCCGGGATTCGATCCTGGGTCCCCGGTGCTGCCAAGTGAGTGCTTAACCATCTGAGCCATCCCGGCTTCCCCTGTTTCTTTTTTTAATGTAGGTTTATATCAGAACATGGTAGGTAATCAATAACGTAGGCTAAATTCACAATCTAAAGGAAAGCTGTTTTTGAACAGTTGAGTAGACTGAGAAGTATAAAACTATGCATTTGAACAAGTACTCATGCTGTGGTGAAAGGATAATTTGATTCAAAGTTAAGGCATTTTAAATTAGTCATATTGGATAATTAGAAAAATAGCATTGACTAAATGTCTAAATAGGAACTCTCATTCCCACTGGGGAAAAAACCTATTAAGAAAAAGGCTACAAACTATGGAGAAATGTTTGATATTTGTCATTTTTAAGTAACTACAGCATTGACAGAAATGTTTAAAGAACTAAATTTTTCTCCACACTTGCAGCCACCTGATGAGTTGCTAACAGTTAGACAAAGACAGCCTTAAGGAAACATATTTATCACAACACCCCATGCAGTTCAAGCCATTAAGAGTTCAACTGCAAAATGAATATTTCCCTTGGGCCATAATATTTTGTGTCAGAAAAAAACTTCCTAGGGAAATTAAACTTCCTATTTCTTTTTAATTGATTTAATTTTTATAGTTATTCAATCATTTTGATGTTTAATAAATTTTTATTAAACCTATGTATGTCAAACACATGCCCAGGCACTGTGGGAATAAACAAGATGAATTTCCACACTTTTCTAAGACATAATTAAAGTGTAAACATTATACTTACCCTTGCTGGAAGAGAAACTCAGAGGAGCATTTTCTAATTATTTATACAAAAGATATAAAAATATGCTTCATTTTGGCCATTTTTATTCCAAGGCCAGGAAACATATATAAGTGGCAATTAAACACAAAATTATGTCCTGTAGCACAATCCATTTGCTTTAAGGATGAATGGGGTTGAAGACATAAACATATACTCAAACATAGCAATAATCTTTATTGCTTTCCCCGGTTTGCCAAGAAAACTTCTCATATAACATCTATTTACTGTATAAGCTTATTGCAGAACAAATGAATAATATAGATGAATATAATTAATTAGAGGAATTACTTTCAATCCAATTTCACAAAAATAAGTTAATGTTTTGTTAGATTTGCACTTAATACACTTAGCCCTAAAATATTTGATAAAATAGAAATAAAATAAAAGAAACTTTATTTGTTTCCAAAACCTGTTTTGCACACTATGAAGTATAGAAGGCCTTACTCCACAAGCTCTGTTTTATCTCCAGAACTCACCTGCTTTAGAGGTGGTTGTAGCATTCATGTCTTTTCCTTGCATTTACCCATCTGTCTGTCTCATTCTCTCTCTTATTTTCATTCTTTGTCTCTTTATAGTAACTATGTAGGTAAGCCAGGATGGCTCAGCAGGTTGAGCACTCTCGTTCCAGCCCTGGGGTCTGAGCATCAAGTACTGGTCATGGCTGTGGTCCCTGTAAACCCATATGCTGAACTGGGGTGTGCTTCCCACCCCAGTTACATTCCTGCTGGGATAAGCTTCCCATGCAGGAGGCTCCCTGCCTGGTTCCTGCGCTGTGTGGCTCCATGTTCACCTGGGAAATGAATTTGTGTTGAAAACTTGGAAAGCCAGGATGGCTCAGTGGGTTAAGCGCTCACTTTGCAGCTACGGGGACGAAGGATCGAATCCTGGCCCCATCCCGTGCAGAACCATATGCTGAACTGGGAGATCCCCCAGTTCAGTTCTCTCTCTGTCTCTGTCTCTGTATCTCTCTCTCTCTCTGTGTGTGTCAAAATAAATAAATAAAAATAAATATTTAAAAAAACACACAACTAATTATGTGCAACTATGGAGACTGCTCTGGGCTCTTCCCTTTCTCTCTGTCTCTTTCTCTCTCTGTCAAAAACAATAAAAAATAAATCTTAGAAAAATAACTGTCTGCAAATGTGCATTTTGATTTTTCTTTAATAATAATGGGATCGTGCTGTACATGATAATCTGTAATGGTCTTTTATTTCAATATATTAATGGTACATTAATTTTTCCAGTATATAGAGATACAACTTATTCTTTGTACTATTAGTGGCTACATGATGTTCTACACATGGAAGCCTCACAATTTATTAAAAAAATATTTCACTGTTAAACACTTAATTACCATTTTTTATTACAAACAATGATATACTAAGTAGACAAATGCATATAAAACTTTATGGAAATTTCTGGTATTATGGAGACTGCAGAGACATAGTTTCTACTCTATAAAATTTTAAATGAAAAATTTGAAGTTATCTTGCAAACATTTTATTTTTTCTGATTTATTCATGTTGCACTTATTTACTGAGAGCCAATCATGTGTCCTCTCCTACATTAATTGCTACAGATACATCATTAAATAAGGTACAACCTAAGCCAGTAAAGACTGGAGTGGGGCACTTTAGGATTGGTATAGGTGATTTTACACATTACGGCAAACACTTTATGGAAGAAAATAGAAAACCATATAAGCTGGTCCAGAGAAATAAAATAACTTCTGGTGGAGATACTTGTAATTTGAAACAGTGATGGTTAGACAACTGAGGTTGAGTTAGAAGAAATAATCTAATAAGAATAAAAAGCATTAATTGAGGTTTGACAATTCTGGATTGCATTCTGACCATTTCTGGGTACAATATGACTATATTTGTCCCTAAGGGGAATCCTAGGCCATCTTTCAGGTGCACTCTCCAGGTGGATGTCTGACAGAAGGGGATTATGAGATTTTAATTCAATTATTATCTTTTAAAGATTTATTTTATTGTTTTTGACAGAGACAGAGAGAAGAGGGAGGGCCTGGAGCAGTCTTCATAGCTGTACATCATCAGTTTTCGGCATGGTTTTGTTCCACATAGGTGGGCAGGGCCACACAGGACAGGAACTGGGCTGAGGGCCTCCTGCATGGGAGGCACACACCCTTGAGCCAGGGCAAAACCTGGGGGTGAGAACCAAACTGGGGGCCTCCCACATGGGAAGTGTACCTTCGTTCATCACATGGGTTCGCACTGGCTAACGTCCGGATTCCATTCTCAGTGCCTGGGTCTGCAAAGTGAGCACTTAACCCACTGAGCAATCTGGCTTCCCCCAATTTAATTCTTGTTGAGTTTTGTAAAAATGTTTTGTCTCTCTTGTATCTGACTCTTTTGGACAAAAGTTCTGGGCATGAGTGGAGAACTATTGGGAAACTGGCAGTTATAGCTAGTGGATGGAAACACACTGATTTTTAGGTGGTGGAGGGACAGTAACCTCAGCATGAGGAGGTAACATCTTATACCCTGGGTGGTATGACTGAGAGGAAATTAGTGATTATTTGACTTTCACAAGTTTCTTCACCTCTAACCTTTTTAATAAAGGAAAGTGCCCTGCATGGTTCTCTCAAACTTTTTCAAGCACCTTATAAATATAACCAACTTCTAGGTGGACCAATCTTCAGATGATTCTTATTTGATCACAGTTTGATTACTATTTTCTTAAACTGACAGAGAAGTATATCCTTGATTATTTAGGAGAGCTTCCTAAAGAGATAAATAGCTCATTGTGTAGTCAGTTATCTGTACAATAAGGTCATCCAATAAGAAAAATCATTATGAAATTTGGCCCTGACTTTAGCTGAGGTGATCAATTTATATCACCCATCCCTATGTGACATTGAAGTCAACATGAAACCACTGGCTAGGGCTATTATCGATGATGAAGTTGCTCTAGAAAATCTTCCTTGCTGGTCAATGTTGAATCTGTACAGTTACTCCCACATTTTACTGAACCAAGATTGATGACTTGGGCCAAATAAAGAGGTAATATATAAACCTTAGAAAGTTAAAGACACAAGCTTAAGGAAACACTTGCTTTTCTAAGTTAGATCCTGATGGTTTATGGAATGTATTAAGCTGGTAGGTTCTCAAAAGTAAGAGGCATGTTTAAGGTCAGTAGTACAAATTGGACTCACCCTGGTTCTGGGAACATTGTTGGTAGTAACCTTACTTAAGTGGTCTATGAAACAAATCAGACAGGTTTGGCTCTAGCCTTTGTTGATGAGATTAATCCAAGTGGCCAATGGAGTACTGTACTTATGGAAAATTCATAAGAAACCAGAACAGTGGCTATTCTCTATCTTAAATGACATTGTTAGACTGTCTTGAGTGCTCCAAAGCTTCTGGACATACAAAAACACTCCTGTCAGACATGACATCCCCAAGCCTTGGGGATGTCAGCAGGAGTGAAATTTTATCATATTATACAATATCACAATTCACACTATGATTGATTCTTCTGTCCCATATGTATGATCTGGAAAAATCCGTCATCTATGATTCAGAAGATTAGTTTATCTAGCTGATGTGGGACACTTCTGGTGATTAGAGAAACTAATTACCTCTAAGGTAAATCCATTTTATTTTTGAAAAAAGAAAATATTATTATTTATATTGAGACTTCATGTAACATATGATACATATACTTTTATATCTACCACAAAGTTTTGCATATAATGAATACTAATCACAACTATGCTAAACAAATGAGAATCCACATTGTCTTTTTGCTATACCATGAAACAAAGTAAAAGTTTACATAGGACTGCAACTAGACATGTATTATACAATAACAGGTAAACGAATTATAAAGGGACACTTTCTGCGACAAGCAAATGAGTAACAGAAGAGCTCTTATCAAGAAAAGGGAAATCTTTTTTTTTAAGATTTATTCTACTGTTTTTGAGAGAGAGAGAGAGAGAGAGAGAGAGAGAGAGAGAGAGAGAGAGAGAGAAAGATAGTAACAGAGAAAAGGGGTGGGCCCAGAGTAGTCTCCATAGTTATCTGCCATCAGTCTTGGAATTGGTTATGTTTTACACAGGTGGGCGGGGCTGCACAGGGTGGGAACTGGGCTGGTGTCCTCCAGCATGGGAGTTACACCCCCTTGAGCCAGGGACCGAACCCAGGGCAGGGGGCTGAGAACTGAACTGGGGCCTCCTGCATGGGAAGCACACAACAGTTCAGCATATGGGTCTACATGGGCTGGGGCCAGGATTCGATCCTCAGTCCCTGGGGCTGCAAAGTGAGGACTTAACCTGCTGAGCTATCCCAGCCTCCCGAGAAAAGGAAAATCTTAGCCGAAGTAGGATATTCTCCTGGCAGATATACATCACAGCTTATGTGAACAGCATGCTATAAACTGTATTCCACTGATAGCTAGAAAAGTGACAAATCAGAAGCAAGTCAAGTAAAATAAGATAACGGAATTTTATGTTGACTTCAAAGTAGAGAATGGTATGTGATGGTTAAAGGGCTTTTCAAATATAAGATAAAGAATATTTTTTTCTTTTTATTGGTAGTTTGGTTTGTGATTAAGTTAACTGAAATTTATTTCTATGTGAACCCAATTTATAAAAAATAAATTGAGATTTTGAAAAGGGTTTTTGGCTTAATTAACACATTCATTTGCATCCACAGGCCAATTGATAAGCTATAAAGCATTTTGAGCATTGAGATCATAAACTTGTAATCAAGTTGCTAGTAACTTGCACAGTGCACGTCATTTTCTACTTCAGTTTACTTAGTAGATTCAATATTGAATCTAAGTAATACACTTACAGATCACTTGCAGAAAAATTTTAACATTACTCTGCTTGTTTTCAGGTTTCCTTATTTCCATTATGTTTCAGATGCAAATTTTGTTCCAATTTTTTTAATGTCCTGGAATCTTAATCTTTCTAGAATTTTCATTTTTATATTCTTGTCATTTGCCTCTGAGATGGTAAAATTTAAAGCTCATTCTAAATCAAATATAAGTTATAGCCTTGTGGATTCTACATTTAAATCATCCCTCTACACTCCTGAAGAATTATAAATCCACCTGTCCCATGTAATATACATGAATTAGTTAGATTATAATCAAGGAAAATTTCATGGAAATTAGACATGTAGGGTTCTATTTGTGTTTTAGTAAACTCTAATTTTAATCATTAATTTAATAGACTTATTTTACATTATTATTTTTCTGTGGCCTCTGTGCATAGCTTTAGAGATTAGGTATAATTAAACAAATGGATCAGATTTTATATTACAAATTTACTAAACTAGCTTTGTCAGTGCTCTGGATCTCAAAATAAAATAGTGGTTTAAATAATTTAGTAACTTTGACTAAGCACAGCTTATGTTCCTGACAGGAAAAAAATAGTTAACTAAATAATAAATTGCATTTAAAATATTTATTTAAAAAATCAAAACTATTTATGTACACAGCTATTTTTTCAATTTTATACTGTGATACAACACAATATTATGACAAAATATATTATATTAATTATTTAAATACAGCTACTCCTTACTTAATAACTTCATGGCCGCTCAGACTTACGACCAATTCTCTAGCACAAAGAATTCCCTTTCTCAGTCTGTGTGAGCCTCAGTTTTTGTCTCATTCCAATATCAGTTAGTATTCACTACATGAAACATTCATAATCATGCAAAACTACTTATTTTGTTGATAAAGGTGGTGTTGCATGATATCTATTGAATAATATATACTCTATGGCACCATGACATACCACAAGATATCTGCCTTTAAACTCTTTGCTTATGGACCAATTCACTTAATGACTTAGTTGTAGGAACAAAACTCAAAATCATTAAGTGAGAATGACCTATAAACATTTAAGTGGTATTAAATACATACATACAATTTTGCAACCATTACCACCATCCATCTCCAGAACTATTTTCATTTGACATGCAAAATGAAATAATTCACCCATTAAAAAAAACATACACTTTATGATTCCACTTATATGAATTATTTAGAAGAGTCAAAATGATAAAAACCTGAAGTAGGATGGTACATGCCAGGAGCTGAGGGGAGAAGAAAATGGGGGAGTTTTGTTAAATGAATATAGAGTTTGACTTTTGCAAAATATCCCTCAAACTTTATCTATGTTGTAGCACGTATAATAATTTTCTTCATTGTTAAGGCTGTTTAATAATATCTCATTGCATGTATATATAACATCTTATTTATCCATTTGTTTGTGGATGGAAATATATATTGCTTTTACATTTACCAATTGTGAATAATGCTGCTGTGAACACCGATGTACAACTATCTCTTCAAGGGGATGCCAGAATAGCTCAACAGGTTGAACACTTGCCTTGCAACCATGAGGTTGGGGGATCAAATCCCTGCCTTGGCCTTTGCAAACCCATATGCTGAACCATGGTGCAACTCATAACTGCTGAGCCCCATGGTGAAGGGTATTGTCTCCCATGTGGGACGTCCTCATTCAGTTCCCTGGGAAGCCCCACATCATCCATCTGTGTGGATGAAACTATCACAGCTAATGATGTACAACTATGCAGATTGTCCTGTGTCCTCCCCTCTTTTCTCTCTTTTTTTTTTCTCAAAACTATAAAATAGATATTAAATATATCTCTTTAAGATTATACATTGAATCCTTTGGTTGTATACCCAGAAGAAGGATTGCTGAATAAGATAGTTAAATCTTTTATAAATTTTTTGAGAAATTACCATGATGGTTCCCATAGGGACTATATCGTTTTACATTCCCACCAGTGGTGCACAAGGATTCTAATTTCTCTATATCGTTTCATACACTTATTTTAAGTATTTTTTATAGTAGGCAAGCTAATAGGTATGAGGTTGTTCATGTACATAGTTTAAATAATTTTTAAGTATCATTATGAAAAATCAATACTTTCCTAACCCAACTTCTCCAGATTTCACTATTCATAAATATCTGTCAAAATATCAAAATTTTTGGAACTTTTGCAATCCTGATTTTCAGTTAGAAATTTATTATCTTTCACATCCTACAATGAAATAGCAGTATTTATTTATTTCACTTATTAAACATACACAGCCACACACAGATAATATCCTTTCACCCTTTTTTATATTACGTTTATATCACCAGTTTTGTTTATAGAAATATGCAAAGTTTATATTATTAATACTAAGTACATATTTTTACAGTTGACTCAGGAAGTAAACTAGGATTTTATTATATTTCTCAAGCAAACTTCAGTTTCCTTGAAATTAATAACTGGACCATTTTATTTGTTTTATTTCATAAGAATTTTCTTCTAATTAATTCTCAAAATCACAGAAACATAAATCTCTAAAAAAATATTTGCTGGGTGCTTGCTAGAATGCAGAGTACTGAACTGAGAATCTGGAATGTAACAGAGTCCCACAAAAACTCCCTGATCATTTGGAGCTCACATTCTGGCTGGTGAAACAAGTAGTAAACAATATTATAATAAATAAATGTACTATCTATAATGTTCAGTGTGCTAGCGACTGTAGGAAGTGGGGAATGTAAGGTCAAAGATAATGGGTCAAATGCATGTTACAAAACAGAAAGTCATGGCAAGCCACCTGAGAAAGGTAACATTGGAGAGGACATTAAAGGAGATACAGGCTTGGGAAAAGTCAGTGCAAAGTACCCAATATGGAAGTATGCATGGTATATTGAAGAAACATGTGAAGTGAGAACTAAGGGAATGAGGAGGTGAAGGATAGGAGATAAAGTTCGAGTGGAAATGGGGCCCATATAAGACTTCAAATTTCAATCTGAGGAAAAATAAATATTTTTAGGACTTGAGCCTCTATTTTAAAAGGTTCTTTTTGGCTGCTTTGTTGAGAATAGTGGGTACTATTTGAAGGGGATAGAGAAAGGCAGGGTAGAAGAGTCAAAAGGTAATTACAGGGAGTCAGATGAGATATTTAGTGGTCCTGTTGTTCATCCACATACATTAGGGACTCTAGGGATTTGTGTTTTTCTTTAATCATTTTTGCCAGGATGTCCTACCTTCACTTAACGGTCTGAAAAAATTGCTTACCATATTGGAATCTTTCTTCACCATCATCTGCAGTCTGTCCTTCACCTGCAATACATGTCTTGTTCACTATCCAAAGTCTTCCTCCTTTATGATCACTTCGTTTTGGTGGAACAAATATTTTAGTAAGATTTTGAGAAAGGTTTCGTGAAAAGTAATACATTTGAGTGCTTGAGAACCTTAAAATGTTTTTGTTGCAGCCTCAGATTTGATGGATACCTTGACTGAATAAGTAATTCTATATTGAGAATTAACTTCCTTTAGAATTTTAAATAAACTGTTCCTTTGCCCTCTGGCTTCCAATGCTAAATTATCGTATCATAGCACTGAGACCTTGGTATGACCCTTTCCCCACTATTGTTCCCAGTTGAGTTTTTCAAGTCTGGAAACATTTTTGTTCCACCTCTGGAAAATGTTCTTGTATTATATATTCTTTAACAATTTTCATCCCTATATATTTTTAATTTTTAAAAAGACATTAAAAATATAGGTCACATACAACACTGTATCAGTTTCAGTTACACATCATAGTTGTTCAGCATTTTCCATATTTTTTTTCTGAATGGAAGTGATATTACTTAGATAGTACACCTTCACATTTGTGATATTTTTCTTACTATTTTATAAATATTTGTTTCATATTGTCAAATTTCTTCATCTGTTTTTCTAGTCCTTCGAAGTCTAATTATTTTTACTATCATATAGTTCACTTTTAAAAATTTACTTTTGTTCTCTGAATATTATTTTCTAATATATTTTATTTATTACCATGTCCTTATTGTTGGCCTCCAATCTCTCTAGATATATCCTATCTATTCACTTTTTTTTCATAGATGATGATTGAATTCTTCAACCTATGTACACAAATTTCCAAGACTCTCTCTCATGCTAAAGCTCAGTTGAAGATATTATTTCCTATTTTACTGATAAAAGTTAAAAAAGAAAAGAAGTTTTAAAAGCTCTTAGCACATTTACTCAGTGACCACCTTCTAGACCCATTTATTTTGTCTGCCATGTATATTACAGATGGATTACCCATGCTTCTATCGAAGACTACATAATATCTCACATATGAAAAGACACTCCCTCCAGCAGTTCTTGAATCTTTTGCCTATATCAATTTTTCATTTTATACAGAATCATTATCAACATATCACACTATAATTTATTCCATCTTAATAACTCCAACTGACCAAGTCATTTTTTTTCTACCTTAAATATGAAATCTTGGAAAAATTGACTATACCAATTGCAACATTTTCTCTTGTCTCATTCTCTCTTAAAATCATGCAAATTAGGCCTTTATTGCTAATAGGTCACACTCTGACTCATTACACCTGGTCTTTTCACGTTGTCAGTGGCCTGCTTTTTGCCAATCCCAATGGTCAGTTCTTAGCCCTCATTTTAATTGACCTGCCATCAGCATTTAACAGAATGCTGCTTTCTGTCTCCTGGATTAACTTGTTTTACTTGGTTTCTAAGATGATATACTTGTGTTTTGTAGTATTTCCTCTTAAGTACTGATAGATTCTTATTAACATTCTTTAATCATTTTGCCTCATTTCCCTAAGGATTTTAAGGTTTCAGTGTCTGAAGGCTCAATTCTTTCTTCTCTTCTCTATTTGTACTCACTTCACAAATTTTCTTATTCAGTTTTGTGGCATTAAGTACACACTACTCTTTGTTACATTTTTATCATATATCTCTAGCTTAGACTTAACATTTGAACTACAAACATTTTACATGATTGTTATATTTACATGTCCATTAGAATGTCTATTCAATATCTCAGCTTAGTACCAAGATTTATATTACTGCTCTTTCTCCAGCCTCCAAAGATATTTCACCCATAACCTTTCCTATTTTAGTTAATGGCAATGCTATTCTTCCAGATGATCAGATCAAAAACCTTGATATCAGTTTTCAGTCTGTCTTTCTCGTAGAGCTCACCATATCACAAAATACATTTAAAATTATCTTTGAAGTACATAGCACTCACTATGTTTTACAAATCAAATGCTACTATATTACTCTGGTTCTAGCAATTATCTTTCTTTTTTAGTAGTCTCTTGCTTGATCCCTTGCTTCTAATCTTACTCTTTTATAGTCTACTTTTAACACATAAATGAAAATGATACTTTCAAAGTTAAGTTATATCATATTACTCTTCTACTAATAGCTTTCTAATGACTCCCCACCGTTTTCAAAGTAGAAACTGAAGTCCTTACACTGGCTTATAAGACCACATGTAATTTGGCCTTTCATTACTTATCTATCCTCTTCTACTCCATTTCCCTTTTGCTCATTTTACTCTATGTGAACAAACTTCTTGATCTCATTTAAACACACCATGTAAGGTCTTGTCTAATGGTGGTGGCACTTTTTGTTCATTCTGCCTAGAGCTCTCATGCCCAGATATCTCCATGTCTCGTTCCTTCATTTCTTTCCAGTCTTTGCTCAAATGTCATTGTTAGTAGTCTTCTTTAATTTAAAGTTTCAGAATTATGTTAGCATTTTCTTCATTTTATTTATACTAATTAGTATATTTTAATACGTAATAAAATTTATCAGTTATCTTATTTATCATCTGCCTTTCCCATTAGAATCCAAGTTTAATGAGGTTACAATATTGGTCTGTTTTGTTCACTGACTTAGAACAGTATTTATAATTATCTTTCAGTTAACAACTGTTAAAATTGGATATAGTATTTTCTCATATCTCTGTGGATATTAATTACACCATTTTGAAAAAATTTTATACCTGCTTTGTTCAGTATTTTTTTTTTAGTTTTTATGTTTTATTTTATGTTTTGTGTACATAACCATTCATTCATTCATTCATTTTTTTACTCAGGTGTTTCATGAATTTCATGTGAAGTCCTTTCTTTAAATATTTTATGATCTATGCTTCACACTTGAATATAAGTAAGAGTCAAATTACTAAAATTCATATTGGCCTGGAAATGTACAGCTATGTCCAAGAAACTCTATTTGGACCATTCATTTCACAGCAAAATCAGAAAGAAGCTGGATAGAGTGAGGCTCACATTTGCAGGACAACAAGGGCTCAGGGCAGTTTCCACATATTCAATGTTCTTATTCTGGCTGAGCTTTGATCTATGTATGCATAAGAAAGTCTTTAAAGCATCCCATCAAAGGTTAAAATAAACAAATAGAAACAATGTTAGTAATATGAGACATTCTAAGTTAATTGCCTGTTAAACAAAATAAAACAATAATCAACATTATCTGGATCCATACAACAAAATTCAGAAACTGTTCAACATAACACTTACCATATCAAAGATATAGTCACAAATTACTATGTTTGTTAAGAAATCATAAAAAGCAATCTATCCTCCAAACAAAAGATAATCAATAAAGACTGACCCCTAAATGGTAAATTTAAAAGAAAAACACATTAAAGTGCACATTACTACAATACTAAATAATATAAATTAAACCATACTTAAAATAATTTAAAAAAATATCTCAGTGAAGAACTAGAAACCATAAGGAAGAGTCAATTTAAAATCTATAATTGAAAAGCAAATAAAATAAAATAACTGGACATACACACACACATGTGACATCTAATGTGAATAACATAAAAAACTAATGACCTAATAAATGAACAAAACATAAAGTATCTATAATATCAAAATTTGGATTAAACAAAAAACTGAAGTCCTAGAATCAGAAAAAGAAAAATAGGAGCCAAAAATAATATTTGAAAAAAACAATTGCAAAATACTTTCCAAACTTAATAAAAATTATAAATGTACAGATTTAAAAGGCTGTTGGCCTCAAAGCAAATTAAATGCAAAGTAAATTACATCATCATCAAAGTTAGATAATAAAAGATAAAGACAAAATTTTGAAAGCAGTTATAAAACAATGTAAATGGGGGCTATATGAAAAAAAACTCAGCCATACTGCTTCTGTTTTTCATTTTACATGACTCAATACTTTCCTCTTAAAGGACCTGCACAAACTTGCTTGCTGGCCTCCACTCTGGGCCCTGGCAGAGAGATGATTACTTAGTGGGGATCTGAAACATACAAGGAGAAACTGGGTTGTATAACTTTGAGTTGAGGACTGAGGCAACAGTCAACATTGTTCTTGTGTGAGGTCTTCCTCCTATGCAGCTGGCAGGTGAGCACCATCTTTCCTCTGTTGGACCCTCCCCTATGTTCATGTCCAAATCTGAATCTGAATTTATTTGGTAAGCTCTGCTTGCTCCCCTCTGTTGACTCACAGAGACCCCATTAACCCAACTCTACCACAAGAAGCCCTATCAGCAGCTAAACATTACAGGAGCCAGCAGGGGGCAGCAGGGATCTTGTAAAGCTACCTGAGATCAGATACTTGTGGTAGCTGTCCTCCATTTATGGCATGGCCTCTTCCATTTGCCCCCAGGTCTAAGACAGAGAGCAATTAACTATATATCACTTTGTTGCTCCTACCAAATACTCCCCATCTGGTTACAGGCAGTGGCCAACCTGAGCCTTCATCAACACCGTTACCAAGAAATACCAGAACCAATATACTTGGACATTGGCTTCACACCACAGCAAAACACCATTCAATTAGTACCACAAGTGGCATAACCAAAGGGTGGTCTCAACAAACACCAGAGCCTGCTTCATGTGGTAACCCCACCAAACCCCTCAGCCTGTAAGTTGTGGTTATGGCCAAAGCCCACTGCCAATCAGCCTGAGGGTCAGTCTCACCAACTGATGTGTAAACAGCAATCAAGGCTCAACTAAAATCGGAAGACACACACAGGCCCTGAAAGGTACACTTTTAAATCACCAAGCTGAGTTGACCAGAGAGATCATGCTACTGGGATCCACAGGATGCCTACAATATAAAGCCACATGGCAAAACTGATAGACATAGAGGATCTACCTGATATATAGAAACAAACAGAGAACAGCCAAAATGAGGAGACAAAGAAATATGATCCAAATAAAAGAGAAAAAAACTCCAGAAAAAAAAATGGAGGCAAACAACCTATCAGATAAAGTTTAAAACAATGCTTATAAGGACGCTCAGAGAATTTAGTGAGTACATAAACAAAGAGATAACAAACATAAATTAAAAAAAAACATAATAAAGAACCAGTCAGAAATAAAGAATGCAGTAACTAAAACAAAGAACACACTAGAATTAATCAGCAGCAGACTAGATGAAGCAGAGGATTAAATCAGTGATCTGGAAGATAAGATAGCTAAAAACACTCAATCAAAACAGAAAGAAAAAAAAAAAATCCAAAATAATGAGGATAGTTTAAGAGACCT
>PVKE010029808.1:0-20003 GCA_004027555.1 Craseonycteris thonglongyai | reverse complement strand
TATTTTATTTATTTATTTTTTAAATATATGTATACTTTTTTATTTATTTTGACAGAGAGAGAGAGAGAGATACAGAGACAGAGACAGAGAGAGAACTGAACTGGGGGAGCTCCCAGTTCAGCATATGGTTCCGCACAGGCCGGGGCCGGGATTCGATCCTCGGTCCCCGGCGCTGCAAAGTGAGCGCTTAACCCACTGAGCCATCCTGGCTTGCCCAAACTCAGGTTTTTTAAAGACAATAAACTATCTTTGCACATCTGAGAGTACATAAAATAGAATTTAATCAGGACCCAATATATAGTCATAAGGAGGGGGAGGAAGTTGAACTCTACCTGTCAAATACAGGAGGAATAGGTCTGAAGAGTGGAGGAGAATGGCAGCTGGCAAGAGTGAGACTAGAGTCTGGGCAGTGCTTTTTAGGCCTTATTATCACTAGCTGATTTTAATATGTTGCTGTGTTAAAATACTGTTGTTTGTCTTTCTCAGGAAACATTCTTAAGTAGGTTTATTTTGTTACTATGTGGAACTGTTTCTAATTTTTTTTTGTCTTGAAGGCAAAGGATCACTAAAGCTTTCTTGTAAAACTTCTGTTTTTCTAAGTAAAGCCTGTCTCTAAGTTTTGTAGAATTTTATCTGACAGACATCATAAAGTAGCTATGCTGAAATTTTAATTCATTACCATCATTATCATTACCTGTATCATTAAAAAAGAGATTATCTATTATATATAGTTATAATACAGTGTTTATGTAGAATATGCCTTTTAAGAGATGGAAGGAAAATTGAGGGGTACAGAAAAAAGCAATGAAAATAATTACAGGACTGAAAAGTATTGTCTTGGATTTGGAGTTACATATTTTAAGGTGTGATATAATAACTCAGCTTCATATATGATTCTTACGAAAAGAGAAAAACCTATCTTAAAGAGTTATAAATAGGGCACATCTCCAAAACACATATGCTTAGGTTTAATATTCAAAAGAACTGCCAAATAGTGATAACAATTTCCAGTTATCTTTAGAAATATTAAAAATAATTTGCATTTAGCCATTCTTTCAGTAAATATTTAAGTACCTACTTTGATCTTATCATGACTTTAATTTTACATTTTTAACATTTCATTAATTTTTTTAATTTAGTTTTATTTTTTGATAGGTAACATGATCACTTTTTGAGCAGCATCTCCAGTTATTTACTTTGAATTGAATGGAATCATGTATCAACATATCTGTTAGCTGTTCATCTTCAACTCAATCAAAGAGTAAAATACTCATAGTTTCTTATAATTTTATGTTTAATAAAAATTGGTAGTATGTTGTGGGGTGATACTTAATGTTTTAGTAATAGCTACCTTATTTAAGATTGCAGCCTTCCCCCCATTCTTCTTTTTTTTTAATAATATTTTTTATTTTTATTGTTTTTGACAGGAAGAGAAAGAGAGAGAGAGAAGGGGGAGGACCCAGAGCAGTCTTCATAGTTGCATGTCATTGGTTTCCTACATAGTTTCATTCCACAGGTGGGTGCAGGGCTGCGCAGGGCAGGAACCAGGCTGGAGGGGGTGGGGCTCCTGCATGGAGCTCACCTCGCTAAAAACTGAACTAGGGACACACCCCAGTTCAGCTTATGGGTCCGGACATGCCAGAGCTGGGATTCAATCCTTGGACCCAGGGCAGCAAATGAGTGCTCAACCCACTGAGCCATCCCAGCATCCCCCTCCCCCATTCTTATCTTTCTACCTTACTGCTCTATTTCTTGTTTCTCTGCCTTGCTGCTTTACTACCTTTTGTGATATAACTCAGTTTATGTTTATTGTTTGCTCTCTGCACCTCTCCTCCCACATAGGTCCTTGAATGCATTAATCCTTGTTTAATTTACTGGTATGTGCCAAGTGCCTAGAATAGTGTTTGGCACATATATTTTAATAAATTGAATGTTTTTCTTTTGGCTTTTAAATTCACCTTTTTTTTTTAAATATTTATTTATTTATTTATTTATTTATTTTTGACAGGGAGAGAGAGAGATACAGAGACAGAGACAGAGAGAGAACTGAGCTAGGGGAGCTCCCAGTTCAGCATATGGTTCCGCACGGGCCGGGGCCGGGATTCGATCCCCGGTCCCCAGCGCTGCAAAGTGAGCGCTTAACCCACTGAGCCATCCGGCTTCCCCTCTTTTGGCTTTTAGAAGAAGTACATTCCTTGGGGAAAATACTCAGCAGGCTATTAAAAATGTTTAGAGGCTTCAATTTCTGGCAGTGTGGCAGATTAGAAATTTTAAAAAGTCCTTTCTTATGAAACATTAAAAATACTGGACCAAATAGTCAAAATATCTTTTAAATGCATAGTTGATCTAACTGACAAGCAGGTGAGGAGACTTCTCAGAGGTCAAAAACAAGAAATCTTGAATCCAGGGAGAATCTGGTGATTCTGGCTGCTCTGCTGCAGGTGCTGGTATCTCTCTTGGAGCCAAGAGCTTTAGCATTTGCCAGGTGACCATGGGGTACTAGAAAGAGTCCAGGGATCAAGCAAGGTAAGAAGATTCCGAGACATTGTATAAAGTGAAAATTCCCTGGAAGGGGAGGGAGTCAGTAGGTAAACTAGGAAAACAGATAAAAACTTGTCCCACGTTGTGGGTTTGGAAGGAAATGTTTGGGACAGGCTAAGAGTGAATTAAGGAGGGTTACCTGTCTCAGCTTGTCTTTCATTGGAAAGGTAAAATGGTCTCCCTGAGAAATTGTAACTAGAAGTTCACTCTCACTGGATTTGGGGTTAGGGCTCATACTACCTGAATGGTACACACAAATACACGCATGCATGCATGTGCATGCTTATAGTGTGAATTCAGTGAAAAAAGTCTCAGATTGTTAAGACTTGAGAACCCAAATCCTCCTGGGGAAATAATAGGAACATAGATAATTGACACAGGTCGTGTTTTGGACAGATGCTGGGACAGCTCAGAAGGTTAAGCGCTTGCTTTGCAGCCCCAGGCTGGGGTCCAAGGATTGAATCCCAGCTGCAGCCCGTGTGGATCCATATGCTGAACTGGGGTGTGGCCCCCAGTTTGGTTCTAGGCCAGCAAACTTCCCATGCAGAAAGCCCCCTCCCTGTTCCTGCCGTGCATGGCCCCCTACCCTCCTGTGTGGGATGAAACTATGTTGAAAACTGATGACTGTACAACAATGGAGAATGCTCTGGGCCCTCCTCCTTCTCTCTGTCTCTCTCTGTCTCTGTCTTTCTCTGTCAAAAACAATAAAATAAATCTTAAAAAAAAAAAGTTTCTTGGAACATGAACTCACAATTAAAGAAAAAACAAAAATGCTTCAAATAAGCCACAATGAGTTTAATCAGCAGAACTAAAACCATTTGGTCAGACATTCAGAAGCTACAGATATTTGAGTTGTCAGATATAGAATATAAAATAAATGTTTAATATGTTCAGAGAGTATAAAAATATTGTTATGGACCAAGAGGCTATCAAATAATTAGGCAAGCTGATATTGAATGTCAACGGTAATTGTAAAAAAAAAAAAAAAGTAGGCAAGCTGAATTCAGCTATGTATAAAGGACATAATGAACAAAGAGTTTCTTCCAGGTAGGCAAGCTTGGTGTCCTGCATTAGAAAATCAAGTAATGTAATTGTCCACATAAAGATTTTAAAACTAGGGGAAGCCGGGATGGCTCGGTGGGTTAAGCGCTCACTTTGCAGCGCCGGGGACCAGGGATCGAATCCCAACCCCAGCCCGTGCAGAACCATATGCTGAACTGGGAGCTCCCCCAGTTCAGTTCTCTCTCTGTCTCTGTATCTCTCTCTGTATCTCTCTCTCTCTCTCTGTCAAAAAACAATAAAAATAAATAAATAAATATTAATAAAAAAAGATTTTAAAACTAAAGAACGATTACGACAGAAAAGCCCAAATCAGCCAAAAATTCGCAGAAAAATATTAAAATTCAACACTTTTAGGATACAAACTCATACCAAACTAAGGATAGGAGAGAAATTCCATAACCTGACAAAGGGCATCTATAAAAAACTACAGCAAACATCATACTTTATAAAGAAACATTAAAAGTATTCCTTTAAAAATCAGCAATAACATAAGAATGTCCCTTGTTAACCTACCTCTCCAGCATTGCAGTGGTGCTACTACTCAGTCTATACAGCAAGAAAAGTTACAAGGCTATGAGGAATAAACAAAATGATTATCAGCCTTAGAGTCTGTGTGAACATTTTCATAGAAAATTTAAGTCCACATACATTTTTAGATTTGTAATAGCATGTTGCTGAATATAGGATCAATATAATAAAATCAGTTCTATTACTCTAATCTAGCAGCTCACAATAAAAAACATAATAAAAATATTACATGACAGTAAATAAAAAAGCTGCCTAGAAATAAATATAGAAAGATGTGCTAAGATCTTTATATAGAAAGTCTTAAAAATATATTGAAACATTAAAGAAGACCTAAATAAATGTGGGGACATTCCATGTTTATAGAGAGATTATCTCTTGTAAATATATCAATTAACCTGTCATTAATACATTCATTGCTATAAAAAACTTTTCAGGGAATAGTTTTATTTATTTGATTTTGTGGAACTTGACAACTTAATTCTAAAATTTATTTGAAAAAGCAAAGGGCCAAGAATAGCCAACGTATTTCTGAACTCTGCTTGGCTTTCCAAACTTTAAATTAATGTAAATAAAACTTGAATCATTGAGTTAGTGTAGTATAAGGGCAAGGATAGACAAATAATGAAAGAAAAACTAGATGCCAGAAGTACAACTGTGAAGGAAAAGCTTCATAAATTTGGTGATACTAAAATTAAGATCTTTTGTTTTTTGTTTACCATCAGAAGAGAATGTAGAAACTAATCACAAGTACACAAATAGAAAATATTTCTAATACAATTGTTGAAGGATATTTTAATCACAATATATATACACATATATTGTGTATGGTATATATGTCTGCACATATATATCAATGTGAAAAAAGTAAATGGACAATAGCAAGGAAAAACCATTTCATAGAAAAATTAATAGCCACTAAATATTTGTTAACAGAAATGCGGATTAAAACTACATTGACAAAATTATGGAACTTGAACAAAGTCAAATATACCACTGCAGTACTGTATGGCAGAAAGTCGGCACACTTTCTGTAAAAGGCCAGATAGACAGTCAATATTTTAGGCTTTGCAGGCCATACAGCCTTTCTTACTTTGGGAACTGTAGGTTGTTTTTTCAATCTGGCCTTGCACTGTACATGGGTCATGTGGCTAGTAGTAAGGCTCGAAATGTCTTACTCTGAGGTTTTGAATAAGGTTTAGTTTCTTTACTTAGCACAGTTTGTGAGACCTTATGATGTTTAGTGTCATTTTTAAATACCAGATTCATTGTGGCTTATGTATTACTTGACAAAGATCCTAATAATGAATCTTAATAGTATTATCAATGCAGAAACTAGGGGAAGACAAATAAAGGAGTGAAGCTTAGAATTGCCATTCACAAAAACGAAAGGCAAGGGTCCAGAAAGTTGAGTAAAACCAGCAAGGAGAGAATGCAGAACAGCCTCTCAAGATATAAGCTAAGAAAAGAAGTTAAGTAACATTAGGGTGAAACCATGTACGAGGGACACTAAATTAAGGAAAAAAAAGAACTACCACTGAAATGAAAACAGGTACGCCATGTCACTAACTAGTTAAGGAAAGAAAATGAAGAGCATATATATTTTGCAGTGTGTGGTACCTGTGATAAATCTATTAAGTATAATAGAATTCATAACTAAGTGGAGCACTAGCTTTCTGTAACGTACTAATAATTGAACAAGGATTTTTGTTTGTTTTCACATGGTTACTAAATATTTCAGGTTATCATCTTGGGCCAAAATCTTATCCCCATACCACATTTCTGCTTTTATTTAGTCAAGCAAAAATTTAAATATTTAAGATTTCAGAATGTCACATAAGTTAATATGCAAGTAACATCAAATAGTGTTTCAAGTGAAGTAGTTCTCAAAAGAAACTTCCTGTTTGCATTTGTAAAAAAAAGTAAATTTTATCTTAGAGTCCTACAGTAAACACTATTAACCATCGCTCTCAAGCAATTTGCATCCTGAGAGTGCTGGTTGCTTGTGTTTTGGTTAATGAAGAGCCTACTTACATTTATCTGGCATCTACCAGTCCCCATGGGTTCCGGTTAACTCAGTCTACTGCATTGTCCTTTGATTTTTTTTTTTTCTTCCTCCTCTCTTCCCAGATGATTCATTTGTGGAGGAGAAATGTGGCAGTGAGCTCTAGATGAATACAAGGAGAAAGAAAAATAGGGAAAAGAGATTGACAACAGATTTCCAATTAGTCTGCAAAATTGTTTTTGGTCTTTCCCTTCTCTAGCTCAGAGCCAAGGAACTGAGGTATCTTACAGCTTTGCTTGTTATCCAAACTGGCAGTAACAGTGCTGGTAGCTGTAGTGTATGGTAACTGCTCTCTCAAGAGTGTGGTTGGCCAGTTTCTAGTGTGAGGGTGGAAAAATTAATTTTTCTTCCTCCTTTCTAAGTTCTTCTGTGTGGGCTAATAATCAAATCAACATGAAACAGATTAACAAGAAAAAAGTCCAAATTTTATTATATATTATCATATGGGGTTCCATAAGAATATAAGATTGGAGGACAGATTGGGCAAAGGAGAGGGAGGCAGGGATCCAGTATTTCAAAGGTAAAGTAGGCAATTCTCAAGTAGATGAGAAAGCAAACATATAGTAAACAATTCTTTCTGGGCCACCTGAAACAATGGCACATGGAGGGGAGTCCAATAAATAGGCTTAGCTAGAGTTTCTGTCTGCCACATTTAAGTGATTCTCCCTTCCTTTAAGTAGATTTTTCTATCTAAATTCCTAGGCAGATAAGGGGGAGGACCAAAGGTTCTTTTGGAGTCTTTTGTTTTTTTGTTTTGTTTTTTTTTTTATATCTTTTTATATTTATAGAGAGTAATTATTTTATCTTCAGTGCATATTTATTTCTATTTTACTTTTGACAGATAGAGCGAGAGACAGAGACAGAGACAGCTAGAGAACCGAACTGTGGGAACTCCCCAGTTCAGCATGTGGGTCCTGCCTGGGCCGGAGCCGGGATTCGATCCTCGGTCCTCGTGGCCTCAAAGCGAGCGCTCAACCCGCTGAGCCGTCCCGGCTTTCCCCGCGGAGTCTTTTGTTTTTTAATATACAGTTTAAAATCAGTACTTGAGAAAGCATATTTTGGGGTGGGAAATTCTGGTCCTCCTCACTAGTGAGTTCTTTATCCACCCTGGTTGGCCACCTCATAAAAGTATACATGTTGCCTTTGTGTTTTGGCTTGATCTGTTGGCTAACAGTTGTCTGTGGGTAACATTTGAGAATCTGTTTAAATTCTGAAATGTAAAATATTTTTTTTAATAAATTTAAACATAAAAAATTACAGTAGCAGAAAATAAGGAATAATCATAAACCCATCCCTCCCCCATATCTTAACATGTTTTCCTATTTGCTTCTGTTTCAGTTAGCATCTTAAAGATCCTGGAACCTCACTTTCCTCCAAAAAAGTGCTTTTAAAAAGTTTTTTCTCTCTCAGGATAATGGCAGCTCTGTGGCCATCAAGGACCTCTTTTATCTTCCTGTTTTGAGTCCTTAGCTTGTGGCTTTATTCTCAGGGTCATCTCCTGGTTGCAGAGAAGGTCCTTGCAACTCCATCCTTTGCGTTCGCATTCCAGGCAGGAAGATAAAGGAAGTTACAATTAAGGGAAAAGGGGCCCAGGTCCCAGTGAAACCAGTCAGTCCCCTTTCAGTACTTTTCCTATAGCCCCAGCAAGTGACTTCTGATTTTGTCTTACTGGTCACCTTTATCTACAAAACAGGCCAGGATATACAAATTATGGTTTAGTAATACAGCAGTTTGATTCCTAAAAAGAAGAAAGTAGATATTAGGTGAGCAACTAGCAGTCTGTTACAATTTAATCTTGTATATAAAACAAGTTCCAATATAATTGAAGCTCTTACCTCTCTCCTTTAGAAATAACAACCATAATATATATAAGAATATGAGAACAGTTACATGGCTTCATACTTTGTGGACAGCCCTTGTATTTAATATATTAATCTCATATTTTCTGTCTTTGTAATATATGCTTGTATCAGTGAACAATATTTTTTATTTTAATATGCTGCATATTTTTTTCATTCAACATTGTTTACCCATATCGATGCACATAGTTCTAGTTAAATTTTAACTGCTGTATAATATTCTGTTATACAGTTCATTTGTCCATTTTCTTCTTGATGTACATTTAAGTTGTTACTCTTTTTTTCCATTATAAACAGTACTTCAATCTTTGTACATGTCTCTGTATACATATGTGCAAGAGAGTTTCTCCAGGGCATACACCTAGAAGTAGAATTACTGAGTGATAGGATAGTGCTTTCTGCAACTTTACGAGATATTGCCAGATTGTTCTCCAAAGTGGCTGTGCCAAATTACACTTGGAACAACATTATATGTTTTACTTACTTATTTCTTAACAATTGTATTTTTGCCAATCTGATCAGGTCCTATTCCTTACCCTGAATACTGCTGAGGTTGGGCATATTTTTATATATTCATTGGCTATTTGTGATTTTACCTTTTGTTTGTGTGTGTGTGTGTGTGTGTGTGTGTGTGTGTCTGTGTGTCTGTGTGGTGTTTGTTTTGATTTGGAGAAGTTTGTAATATATTTTAGTACTAATCTTTTGTTGCTTACTTCTGTTGTGCATATTTTCCTCTAGTCTGTAGCTTAACATTTATGTCTCTGGTTACATTAAAATTTTAAATTAAATTAGCAATGATTCATTTTTTTCTTTTATGGTTTGTGCTTTTTTGAGTAGTAAGAGATTCTCTCCTACCCACAGACATGAAGATATTTGCCTGTAAGAGTGTTGTCCAGAAAATACCCAGCTAGGTAATCATTTTCATTATATTAACAGTGGCTGGACTTTTTTGGACCAGCTTTCATTTTTTTTAATTTTTTGAGGTTTATATCCTTAAATCTTTAATTCACCTGGAATTGGTGTTTTGTATGGTGTTAGGTAGAAATTTTATTTTATTTTTACATATGGACAAACATTTATTAAATAGCTTATATTTTCACACTGAATTATAATGTCATCTCTGTTATACAAGGCCTGACAATTAAGTTCATCAGAGGGGGGAACCTTTTTAAAATCAAGGATAAACCTATAGTGACACATCATAATCACTCAAAGTCCATGTTTCGCTAAGGGTCACTCTTGGTGGTGTACATTCAGTGAATTTGAACCAATGTATAGTACTGGCTTACATCCATCATTATAATATCACTGACCTAAAAATTCTCTGTGCTCTACCTGTTTAGCCTGATCCCCACCCTTGGCTACCACTGGTCGTTTTATTGTCAGCATAGGTTTGCCTTTTCTAGAATGTCATATAATGGGATCATATAGTATGTAACCTTCTCGGTATGGTATCTTTCACTTAGTAATATGCATTTACAATTTCTCCATGTCTTTTCATGGCTTCATAGTTCATTTCTCTTTAGTGCCCAATAACATTCCATTGTCTGGATGTACCAAGTTTATACATTCATTCGCCTATTGGATACCTTGGTTGCTTCTAAGTTTTGGTACTTAAGAATACAACTACTTAAACATCTGTGTGCAGGTTTTTATGTAGACTAAAATTTTCAACTCCTTTGGATAAATACCAAGAAGCATGATTGCTGGATACTGTGATAAATGTCTGTTTAGATTTGTAAGAAACTGCCAAACTGTTTTCCAAAGTGGCTGTATCATTTTTGCGTTCTCACCAGTAATAGATGACAGTCGTTGGATGAGAATATAATGAAGTGTAGTCAATGTTCCATATTTTGACTATTCTAATATATGTGTAGTGATATCTCGTTTTAATTTGCAGTTCCCTGATGACATAGGATGTGGAGCATCTTTTCATATTCATATTTTCCATCTGTATGTTTTCTTTGGTGAGGTTGCTTTCACTTTTAACCTTTCTGAATCATGTTTTTAGTGTGTCTCATAAATAGCGTATTTTTATTTAAAATTTTTTTCAATTATAGTTAACAGTATTATTTTATATTAGCTTCAGGTGTACAGCATAGTGGTTAGACATTTATATAATTTACAAAGTGATCCCCCTGATTAGTCTGGTGTTCCACCTGGTACTCTACATAGTTATTACAGTATTATTGACTATATTTCTATGCTTTGCATCCCTGTGACTATTTGGCAACTACCAACTTAGACTTCTTAATCCCTTCACCTTTTTTGCCTAGCTTCCCAACCCTCCTTTCATTTGGAAACCATCAGTTTGTTCTTTGTATTTATAAGTCTGTTTCTATGTTGTTTGCTCATTTATTTTGTTGTTTAGATTCCACATGAAAGTGAGATCATAGAGTATTTGTCTTTCTTTGACTTACTTCACTTAGCATACATAATACCCTCTAGGTCCATTCATGTTGTCACAAATGGTAAGATTCTGTTCTTTTTTATGGCCCAAATATATCCCATTGTGCAAGTATATACTATGTACCACATCTTCTGAAAATTGAATCTGACAACTTATTTTCTAATGGATACATTAAATATTTATTCTTTCTTTATTCTAATTACTTATGTTTTCAGATTTATTCCTACCATTTCATTTTGTGCTTTCTGTATTTGTGGGATTTTTTTTTTATTATTGTTAAATATATTGGGGTGACATAAAAATTGGGGTTGGTAAAAATTATATAGGTTCCAGGTATACAATTCTGCATTACATCGTTTGTATTTCACTATGTGCTCACCACCTAGAGTCAGTTCTTTCCATCACCATATATTTGATGCCCTCTCCTTACTCCCCTCCCCCTCCCTTCTTACCCTCAACTAACCACTAAACTGTTTACTGTGTCCATGATTTTTTGTTTCTTTATTACTTTCAATTTTATATTCCACATATAAGTGAAGTCATATGGTTCTTGATTTATCAGTCTGACTTATCTCACTTAATATGATGATCTCAAGGACTATTCATGTTGTCAAAAATGGCTGAGTAGTATTCCACTGTGTAAATGTACCCACAACTTCTTTATCCAGTCATCTATCAAAGGACACTTTCGTCGTTTCCATGCCTTGGCCACCATGAACTGTGCTGCAATGAACATTGGAGTACATATATCTTTGCAAATTAAGGTTTTTAAGTTTTTTGGGTAGATCCCTAGAAGAGGGATGGCTGGGTCATATGGTAATTCTATTCTTAATTTTTCGAGGAACCTCCATACTGCCTTCCATAGCTGTTGTACCAGTTTACATTCCCACAAGCAGTGTATGAGGGTTCCTTTTCCTTCACAGTCTTTCCATCACTTGTTAATCCTTGTCTTGTTGGTAATAGCCATTCTAACTGGTGTGAAGTGGTATCTCATTGTGGTTTTTAAGTTGCATTTCCCTAATAGCTAGTGAAGTTGAGCGTTTTCTCATGTATCTGTTGGCCATATGTATGTCTTCATGGGAAAAGTGTCTGTTCAAGTCTTCTGCCCATTTTTCAATTGGATTGTTTGTTTTTGTTGTTGAGTTGTGCAAGTTCTTTCTGTATTTTAGATATTAGCCCTTTATCAGAGGTGTTGTTTGCAAATATTTCCTCCCATTTGGTTGGTTTTCTCTTTACTTTGTTGATGGTGTCCTTTGCTGTGCAGAAGCTTTTTAGTTTGATATAGTCTCATTCATTTATTTTTGCTTTTACTTCCCTTGCCTTTGAAGTCAAGTTTATAAAGTCCTCTCTGGACCCAAGGTCTATAAGTTTAGTACCAATGTTTTCTTCTATGCAGTTTATTGTTTTGGGTCTTACGTGACTATCTTTGATCCATTTTGAGTTAATTTTGATATATGATGACAGTTTGTAGTCCAGATTCATATTTTTGCTTGTGGTTTTCCAGTTTTCCCAGCACCATTTACTGAAGAGGCTTTCTTTTCTCCATTGTATATTTTTCACTCCTTTGTCAAAAATTATCTATCCATATATTTGTGGGTTTATTTCTGGGTTTTAGATTTTGTTCCATTGGTCTGTATGTGTATTTTTCAGCCAGTACCAAGCTGTTTTGATTATTGACGCTTTGTATTATAGACTGAAGTCAGAGAGCGTGATGCTTCCAGCCTTATTGTTTTTGTTTGTTTGTTGTAGGATTGCTTTGGCGATTCAGGGTCTTTTGTGGTTCCATATGAATCTGATGATTTTTTTTTTTAATCTGTTTCTTGAAAGAATTTTTGTTGGATTTTGATGGGAATTGCATTAAATCTGTATATTGCTTTGGGTAGTTATGGCCACTTTTACTGTATTGATTATTCTAATCCATGAACACTGAATATCTTTTCATTCTTTTGTGTCTGCTTCAGTTTCTTTTAATAGTGTCTTACAGTTAGTTTCCTGTGTATAAGTCCTTCAGGTTCTTTGTTAAGTTTATTCCTAGGTATTCTTTTTGTTGTGATAGCAAAAGGTATTGTTTTTCTAATTTCTTCTTCTGAAGTTTCATTGTCCATATGTAATTTAAAAATTTATGGGGGAAGCCGGGATGGCTCAGTGGGTTAAGTGCTCACTTTGCAGCGCCGGGGACCGAGGATCGAATCCCGCCCCAGCCCGTGCAGACCCATATGCTGAACTGAGGAGTTCCCCCAGTTCATTTCTCTCTCTGTCTCTGTATCTCTCTCTCTCTCTTCTGTCAAAAACAATTTTTAAAAATTTTATGGATTTTTGTACATTGATTTTTGTATCCTACAACTTTACTGAATTCATTTATTAGTCCTAAGAATTTTCTGGTGGAGTCTTTAGGATTTTCTATATAAAGGATCATGTCATCTGCAAAAAGTGACAGTTCAACTTCTTCACTCCTAATTTGGATGCCTTTTATTTCTTTCTCCTGCCAGATTTCTCTGGCTAGAACTTCCAGTACTGTGTTGAATAGCATTGGTGACAGGAGACATCCTGTCTTGTTCCTAATAGAAGAAAAAGTTTCAGTTTTTTTCCCATTTAGTATGATATTCGATAAGGGTTTGTCATATATGGCCTGTACTATGTTGAGGTACTTTCCTTCTATACCATTGTATTGTTTTGATCATAAATGAATATTGTACCTTGTCGAATGCATTTTCTGCATCAATTGATATAATCATATTATTTTTATCTATTATGTGCTATATCACATCAATTTGCATATATTGAACCATCCTTGTGTTCCTGGTATGAATCTCACTTGATCATGATGTATAATCTTTTTAATGCATTGTTGTAGTCTATTTGCTAGTATTTTGTTTAGGATTTTTTGCATCATTGTTCATCAGAGATATTGGTCTATAGTTTTCGTTTTTATTGTTTTTGTCCTTACCAGGCTTTGGTTTTAGGGTAATGTTGACCTCGTAGAATGAGTTGGGAAGTATTACCTTTTCAGTTTTTTTTTTAATTTGAGGATAGATGTTAGTTCCTCTTTGGATGCCTGGTAAAACTTGTTAGTGAGGCCATCTGGTCCTGGACTCTTGCTTTTGGGGAGATTTTATATCATTGTTTCAATTTTCTTACTGTTGATTAACCTATTTAGATTATCCAGTTCTTCTTGATTCAGTCGAGATGGACTGTATGTTTGTAGAAACTTGTCCATTTCTTCTAGGTTGCAAAATTTGGTGGCATATAGGCCTTCACAGTATTCTTGTGTGATCCTTCGTATTTCTGTGGTGTCAGTTGTAATTTCCCCTCTTTCATTTCTAACTTGGATTATTTGTGTCTTTTCTCTTTTTTCCCTTAGTGCAGTGGTCGGCAAACTGCGGCTCTTTGACTCCCAAGGATTCAAAGAGCCACATGCAGCTCGCGAGCTGCAATTTGCCGACCACTGCCTTAGTGAGTCTAGCCAGGGGGTTGCAAATATTATTACTTTTTTCAAAGAACCAGCTCTTTGTCGCATTAACTTTTTCTATTATTTTTCTATTCTCTATTTCATTTAGTTCTGCTCTAATTTCTATTATTTCCTTCCTTCTTGTGACTTTTGGGATCTTTGTTTTTTTCTTTGTTGTTCTTCTAGTTCTTTAAGATGTGATAATAGATTGGTTACGTGTGATTTTTCTTGTTTATTTTTAAAGATTTATTTTTATTTTTTGACAGAGAGACCGACAGAGAGAGACAGAGAGAATGGGGCGGGCCCAGAGCAGTCTCCATAGTTGACAGCATTAGTTTTCCATATAGTTTCACTCCACAGGTGGGCGCGGGGCTGCACAGGGCAGGAACTGGGCCGGGAGCCTCCCACATAGGGCCTGGCAAGAACTGAGCTGGGGGCACACCCCAGTTCAGCATATGGGTCCACCAGGGCTGGGCCCAGGATTCGATCCTCTGGTGCCAGAACTGCAGGGCGAGTGCTTAACATGCTGAGCCATCCCAGCCTCCCCCCTTGTTTCTTGAGATAGGCCTGTAATGATATAAATTTTCCTCTTATTACTGCTTTCACTGTATTCCAGTAATTTTGGTATGTTATGTTTTCATCGTCATTTGTTTCTATGTATTTTTAACCTCTTCTTTTATTTCTTTGATCCAGTAATTTTTTTTTTTTTAACTGAACTGGGGGCCTCACCGCATTCGGGAAGCATACCCCAGTTCAGCATGTGGGTTCGCCTGGTCCGGAGCCGGGATTCAATCCTCGGTCCTCAGGGCTTCAAAGCGAGCGCTTAACCCACTGAGCCATCCTGGTTTTCCCTGATCAAGTAATTTTTAAATAACATGTTGTTTAATCTCTTCCATGTATTTGTGATTTTTCCTGTGTTCCTTTTGCAGTTGATCTCCAATTTCAAAGCTTTGTGGTCAGAGAATACACTTGTTATGATTTCAGTCTTAAACTGCTGAGGCTAGCTTTGTGTTCCAGCATATGATCTATCCTTGAGAATGTTCCATGTGCACTAGGAAAGAATGTATAGTCATGTATTGTAAGATGAAGTGACCTGTAAGTCAGTTATGTCCAGTTGCTGTTAATGTATCATTTAAAGCTGGTATTTCCTTATTTATTTTCTGTTTAGATGATCTGTCCATGGCTTTAAAGAGGGTGTTTAGGTCCTCGCCCCCCACTATAATTGTGATTTTGTCACTCCTTTTAGATCTGTTCTTTGCTTTGTAAATTTTAGTGCTTCCTGGGTGGGACATCCGTACTAATAAATGCCATGTCTTGTATTGTCCCCTTTATCATTATAAAATGTCAATCTTTGTCTCTTATACTACCTTTTTGATTCTGAAGTCCGTTTCATCAGATACAAGTATGGCTATACCAGCTTTACTCTGGATGGCATTTGCTTGGAGTATTGTTTAGTACCCTTCCACTTTGGGTTTGTATTGATCCTTGTGGCTGAGATGTGTCTTGTGGAGGCAGCATAAGGTTGGGTTTTGTTTTTTAATCCAGTTTGCTACTCTGTATGTTTTTATTGGTGATTTCAGTTCATTTACATTTAGGGTGGGGATGGTATATGATGGCTTCCTATAGCTATTTTCTTTCTTGTTTTCTGGAGGCCATTTTATTCCAATTGCTCCTTTGCTTTTTTTTTCTTTCTGTCAGTTATTTTAGTTTGATAGTGTATATGATGTCTTCTTCTGTCTCTCTTTTTTTTTTGTTTCAGTTCTAAATTTTTACTTTATTAAAAACAAAAGATTTATTTTATTGTTTTTGAGAGAAGAGGGAGGGCCCAGAGCAGTCTCCACATCATCTGTTTTCAACATTGTTTCATTCCACACAGGTGGGCAGGTGTTGCACAGGGCGGGAACTGGGCTGAGGGCCTCCTGCATGGGAGGCATGTCCCCTTGAGCCAGGGGTTAAACCGGGGGCAAAAACTGAATTGGGTGCCTCCCTCATGGGAAGCACACCACAGTTCAGCATATGGGTCCACACAGGCCAGGGCTGGGATTCGATCCTCGTCCCCAGGGCTACAAAGTTAGCGCTTAACCCATTGAGCCATCCCAGAGCTTCCCCTTAAGGATGATTTTTTTTTTTTTAAGATTTATTTTTATTGTTTTGACAGAGAGAGAGAGCAAGAGAGGCAGAGAGAGACAGAGAGAAGGGGGAGGTCCCAGAGCAGTCTCCATAGTTGACAGCATTAGTTTTCCATATAGTTTCACTCCACAGGTGGGCACAGGGCTGCACAGGGCAGGAACTGGGCTGGGAGCCTCCCGCATAGGCCCCGGCAAGAACTGAACTGGGGGCACACCCCAGATCAGCATATGGGCTGCCTAGGCCGGGGCCAGTATTCGATCCATGGGCCCCGGGGCTGCAAAGCGAATGCTCAACCCAACCCACTGAGCCATCCCAGCTTTCCCCAAGGATGATTCTTATCTCCATTCTCTTTGGAAGTTCAAACCTTTGCTTCTTTCCCATTTTATGATTCTGTTTTTCCAGTTTATCCCTATTTATTTTTACTTTTTTTTTTTTCAGTTCTAATAGTCTCCTTCAGTATTCTGTTTTTAAAAGATTCATTTTTATTGTTTTTGACAGAGAGAGACAGAGAAGGGGGGAGGGCTGAGAGTAATCTTTATTGTTGTATGTAATTCGTTTCCACTATAGTTTCGTTCCATAAGTGGGTGCAGGGCTGTGCAAACATGGGAATAACCTATCAAAGGCATGACCCCGCGAGCTGGAGGCCTCACACATGGGAAGCTTTCCCTGGTGAGGACTGAACTGGGGGCACACCCCAGTTCATCACATGGGTGTGTAGGGGCCGGTATACAATCCTTGGACCCCAGGGCTGCAAGATGAGAGTGTTCAGCCCTCTGAGCCATCCTGTCATCTCCACAGTATTTCTTGAAATGCTGGCCTTGTGATGGAGAATTACCGTATTTTTCAGTCCATAAGACGCACTTTTCCCCCCCAAAAAAGTGGAGGGAAAAGTGTGTGCGTATTATGGAGCGAATACTGCAAAGAAGAGTGCACGTTGGGGACCTTAATGATGCCGTGGGGAAGCCTGCAGCCAGATCAGAAAGTAGGGACTGCATGGAAAGAGAGCGGGTCCAGGCAGGTCAGGTGCGTCTTATGGAGTGAAAAATACGGTAATTCCCTCAGTTTCTGTACGTCTGAAAAGGTCTTTATTCCTTCTTCATATCTGAAGGATAATTTTGCTGGGTAAACAATTCTTGGCTGGTAATTTCTCTCCTTCACTATTTTGACTACTTGATTCTACTCCCTCCTGACTTATAGAGTTTCTGTTGAGAAATCTGATAACAGTCTGATGGGCTTTCTTTTGTAGGTTATGGTGTTCCTCTTCTTGGCTGCCTTGAGGATTCTTTCTTTGTCTTTGACCTTTGACATCTTCAGTACAATGTGTGTTGGAGAAGGTCTACTATGGATCAAGTAGCTAGGGGTCCTATTTCCTTCTTGGATTTGAGGTTTCAGTTCTTTCCATAGATTCAGGAAGTTCTCTATTTCTTTGAACAAATTCTCTGTGTCCGTCTTGTCCTCTGCTCCCTCCAGAATATCTTATTCTTATGTTACTCTTTCTAGTGGAATCAGATAGCTGTTGTAGAGATCTTTCATTTCTTTTAACTCCCAGGTTACTCTCTTCTTCCTTCTATAACATTTCCATATTACTGTTTTTGATTTCACTAATTCTTGTCTTCCATCTGTTTGTCTCTGCTTCCTATGCTAGGCATTTCATTTTTCATTTCTTTTATTGCATTATCTCCAGAATTTCTATTTGGTTCTTTATTAGTTTCAACTTCTTTGTTAAAGTCTTTCTTTTGTTCATAGATTTCCTTTCTGAGATCCTTTAGCTCCCTCTGAGTATTCTGCCAATTTTCTTTGATTTCTGTGAGTGTTTTCAGAATTGCAGTCTTGAATTCAGTGTCATTTAGATCATATATTTCCATGTCTTCAAGTTTCTTTTCTGGAGATTTTTTTGTTTACTTTCTGAGCAGCCTTATTCCCTAAGGTACTCATTTCTCTTGGAGTATTTCTCTTCTGGGCATAAGGACTTTTCCAGGTAGGTGTGAAGAGGTCTTTCTTTTGCTTCCCAGCTGCTGTCGCTGCAGCATCTTAAACAATATTTTCTCTGGGTTATTCAATTTTCTCATAGTGGGAGACTTCTTAGAAGGTGGGCTTTTCTTCTTTGACTCAGTCACCTTGGTCTCTGTGTGCCTCCTCTTTGGGAAGATATGGTGGGCAATGGTATTCTATGCCTTTGAGGCAGTCAGAAGCTGCCACACCTGTGTTTTGCAATTTTCCTGGATCCCTCTGCCGCATCATTGGGAAGGGTGCAGTGGGGTTTGTTGAAAAGGCACAGGTCTGTTTGTGTCACAGGGTAATGGCAGCTTTACAGCTATAGCTAACTGAGTGCAGGCCCTGGGTAGAGCTGGAGGCATAAGCCCCAGTCTCTCCTCTGCCAGTCTCTGGGTAGATCTCTGGGTTGTGTTCCACAGCATGTCTGCACTGCTCCCATCCCTTCTCTCTCACCTCCCTTTCTCTGGCCTTTAAGTCTCTCTTGTGATGAGTGGGTCTCTGAGCTAAGGCTGTGTGTTGCTTAGGGATTCTCTGGTTGGATTTGTTGTCCTTTCCAGGAGAGCTTTTAAGAGCTCCTCCATGCCGCCCTCGTAATGATGTCCAGTGGTTTTTTTTTTCTGATTTTAAGTTTTGTTCCCATTTTGTTTTGAATTGATTGATTTTCTCCTCCCTCCTATTTTCAATTTTAGTTTTTAAGTAACACATTGTTTTTACTTAATGAGTTGTTACCTTTTAATTTTCAGTGATGTTTGATCCTAAAAAGTCTAAAATCAATTAAATATGTCTACCCTATACCTAAATACAACAACCTTAAAATGCTTTAATTTCAGTTATCTGTATTTCTTCTTGCATGGTACTGTTTTCTGGTATTTTCATTCATTAAGAAATAGTTTTTGAACTCTTCTACCATGTGCCAGGTACTGTTTTAGATGCTGTAGTAATAGCATTAAACAAAATAAACTCTGTCTTTATGAAGTTTACAAGATAATAAACTGATTAATTAATATATGTTATAATATAAATTAGTGTTTGGTGCTAGAATGGAAAGTAAAACATTAGGAAATGATAAAGAGTAACATTGGGATGGAGATGCTATTTTGTATATGAGTTTCTGCTGTCTTTAGACATTTCATAAGAGTTTTAAGGGCTCAAGTATGAGAAAACAAAATTTTTATTCTAGAGGAGCTTTTCATCTAACCAGAGAGTCCCTGGGAGATGTGGGAGCCATTGGCATATGGTGGGTGAAGCTTTACAACTGGTGAATTTCCAAGAGTGTGTAGTGTTAAGCAGCCTGGGGACAGATCCAGGGCAGAGTGGGATGAGCCAATAAAGACTGGGAAGCATGGTCAGAAAAGTTGGAAAACAAGAAATGACCCTGAGAACCAAGAAAAGAAGGGGTTATATTTATTTATACCCTGCCTATTCCAAAAGTAGTTTAAGAGGCTGAGATGACAAGTAGAATGATTCAGAGAAAGAGATTGGTTTTGTTAGAACATTAGAACGACTTGATCAACTAATGGTTTCATTGAAGTGAAGCCAGACTACGCTGGATTGAGGAATTGAGAAGTTAGAGACAGAGAATAAAGACTACTTGTTCAGAAGGTGGTAAAGGGAAGAAGAAATAGTGATAATTTGAGAAGAGGGCAGCATTAGTTCTCAAGGCTAAGGTTGGTGTTTTGGCAAAAATACAGAATAAAATCTTGAGACGTTGGACTCCAGGTCCAGAAAATAGTGTGAGTCCCTGGCTTGGAGGAGGTTCCTCTGCCTGATTCTTTGCTTGCCAGAAATAGCTTCCCAGAATCCCTGGGGTTTGTCATTGTTATGGTGGCAATGTATTTCCTAGTGCCAGAGTTCATGATTGGGAGGAAAGGTGTAAATTTTCTGAAACCACAGCACTCTGTTGTAATGATTTGGCATTTGTATTTAAGAAAAGTAAAAACATGGGAAGACTTTTTTTTTTTTTTTTTT
>PVKE010029807.1:0-20008 GCA_004027555.1 Craseonycteris thonglongyai | reverse complement strand
GGTGATGGAAGGGGAACTGATACTGAGTGATGGGCACATAATACGATGCATGAATGATGTGATGTGGACTTGTACATCTGTAAACTGTCTAATTATTACCAACCAATGTAACCTCATCAAATTTAACAATAAATTAACAACAACAACAAAAAATACTATGTATAAAATCATCAAAAATAATTTCTAGGAATTATTTAACTTAGGAAATAAAAGACCTGTTAATGTTGATAGAACATTAACAATATAAATTGAAAAAAGTACAATAAATATAAATATATAGTATTCTTATGAATAGGAAACATCAATATAGTCAAAATATCCATACTACCAAGCTAATCTAAAGACTTGATGTAATCCTTATCAAAATGCTAATGATATTTTTCAGCGAACTAAAACAAATTTTCCTAAAATTTATGTGGAACTGTAGAAAACCCTGAATAATAATGACAATCTTGAGAAAAAAGAACACAGCTGGAGGTATCAAGCTACCTAAATGTCAAACTATCTTACAGGGCCATGAAAATAGAAAGAACATGGTATTGGCATTAAAATAGACAGATAGATCACTGAACAGAATAGAAAGCCCAGAAAGCAATCCTTCTTTGTATTGACACTTAATCTATGACAAAGGAATTAAGAATACACTCTGAGGGTAAAGGCTGTTTATTCAATTAATATTTCTGGGAAAACAGGAACAGATACTTGTCCAAAGATGGAACTGGACCACCTTATTACACCATATAAAAATAAATTCTAAATAGATTAAAGACTTAAATATAAGATCTAAAATCGTAAAACTCCTAGAAGAAAACATAGGCAGTAAACTTTCAGACATTACACTTAGTACGTAATATTTTTACTGATATACCTTCAGGCAAAGAAAACAAAGGAAAAAATAAACAAATGAAATTACATCAACTAAAAAACTTTTGTAGAGCAAGGAAACAACTAACAAAACAAAAAGGCTGGTATTAAACTTATAGACTTTGGGCTTAGAGAAGAATTTATGAATTTGGCCTAAAAGGCAGAGGAAGTATTAGCAAAAATGAATGAATGAGACTATATCAAACTAAAATGCTTCTGCAAAGCAAAGAAAACCGTCAACAAAGTAAAGGGTAACCAACTGAATGGCAGAAAACATTTGCAAATAACACCTCTGATAAGGGGCTAATATCTAAAATGTGTAAAGACCCCATACAACTCAGCAATAAAAAAACAAGCGATCCATTTGAAAAATTGGACACTTCTCTCATGAAAACATACAAATGGAAAATAGATATACAAAAAAAAAGTTGCTCAACATCACTAGCTATTCGGGAGATACAAATTAAAACCACAATGAGATACCATCTCACACCTGTTACAATAGCTATAATTAACAAGACAAAGAATAGCAAGTGCTGAAGAGGCAGTGGGAAAAAGGGAACCCTCATACACTGCTGGTGGAATGTAACTTGGTACAACCATTATAGAAGGCAGTATGGAGATTTTTTTTTTAAGTAGAAATAGAATTATCATATGATCCATCATTTCCTCTTCCGGTTATCTACCCCAAAAACTTGAAAACCTCAATTCACGAAGACATATGTACCACAATGCTCATCACAGCACTATTCACAGTGGCTAAGTCATAGAAACAACCAATGTCCTTTGATAGAATTTGTGGTACAATTACACAATGAAAAACTCAGCTGTAATAGATGAAACACAGCCATTTGTGACAACATGCATGGATGTTGAGATCATCATATTAAGTGAGATAAGTCATACTGAAAAAATAAAAAATCATACGACCTCACTTATAGGTGAAATATAAAATGAAAGTAACAAAATAACAAAGACTCATGGACACAGTGAATAGGTTAATGACTACCTCAAGGTAGCGGGGGAGGTGGGTGGAGAGTAATAAGGGGGCATCACGTATATAGTGATAGAAAGAGAACTGACTCTGCGTGGTAAGCACATAATGCAAACATAGATGATGTAGTGTAGATTTGTACACCTGGAACCTATGTAATTTTTGCCAACTAATGCCACCCCAATAAATTTAACAATTAAAAAATAAATTAATACAAAGACATCCTACTGAATGGGAGAAGATATTCATCAAAGATACATCAGATAATCGATTAATATACAAAAACTATAGAAAACTCATACAACTCAACACAAGAACAATCACATTAACAAATGAGCAGAGGCCCTGAGTAGACATACCTTCAAAGAGGACATACAGATGATCAATAGACATGGAAATTGTTCAACATCCCTAGTTATCAGAGAAATACAAGTAAAAATTGCAGTGCTATATCATCTCACACTTGTCAGAATGACCATCATTTAAAAATTAATCAATATTAGTTTATTATTTAAAAATTGTTGGAAAGTATGAAGAGTAAAATGAACCCTTATGCACTGTTAGTGGGAATGTGAATTGGTGCATCCACTATGGAAAATAGTGTGGCGCTTTCTCAAAATATTAAAAACAGAAGTACCATAGGGTCCAACAATTCACGTGCTTTTTTATTTATTCAAAGAGAAATAAAAAAAATTAATTTGAAAAGGTATATATACCTCTATTAACTGCAGCACTATTTACAACAGCCAACATATGGAAATAACAAAATGCCTATCAATAAACAGTTGGATTAAAAATTGTGGTACATATATACAATGAAATGTTACTCTGCCATAAAAGAAAAGTAAATCTTACTATTTACAACAACCTGGACTGACATGGAGGTTATTATGCAATCTGAAATCATTCAAACTGATAAAGACAAATGCCATATAATCTCATATATATGTGGAATCTATAGAACAAAGAAAATTTAAAAAGAGAAAAGAAACAGACCCATAAATAAAGAGAATAAACTGATGGTTACTAGATGGCAGGAGAATTAAATGGCTGCCTGAGAAAAGTGAAGGGATAAGAAGTACAAATTGGTAGTTACAAAAGAGTCACATGAATGGGAAGTACAGTATGAAGATACAGTCAATAGGACTGTAAAATCTGTTTGTAGTGTTAAATGGGTTCTGGACTTATTGGGTGTAATAATTTTATAAATTACATAAATGTCTAGCTACTACACTGTGCACGTGTCATGAATATAAAATAATATTGAATGTCAAATATAATTTAAGAATAGGGGAAATATAACACAACTTAGCAATACAGTCACTGATATTCTAATAACTATTTACAGTGTCAGATGAATAATACATTTATTGGGGTCATTACTTTGTGCATTATATAACTGCTTAATCTTTTCGTTGTTCTGTACACCTGAAACTCAGAGTCATTTTTTAAAAGTGATCTAATGATTCATCACAAATATGAGTTATAAATGAACTCATTAAGTTTGTTTTCATGTATGATGAGTTGTAATCAATATCCCCTTATATTTTTTCAACCTCCCTATTACTATGGGTAATATTCTTAAATTCAACTTGCATGTTAAATCTGAAAAGGTACCAGTAATCAATGGATTATAACTGTTGTTCTACAAAGAAGGAAAGTAAAACTTGTAAAGATTACATGACTTTCCTAAGGTTTAATAATTACTTATCTGCATGGCTGGCCTAAGGTTAAGCTTTTAATTTTTGTTTTGTTTTGTCTTGTGTTTTTAATTCCTAGGTCCATAGAGATAATTTAGTGAAGTCCAGTTTTGAATTGATTAATGGATTGATGTGGTTGGTTACTTAATCCAGAAAGTCACTAAAGTGTTTGTTTAAAGAGCTAAAAACGTACCGTATGTATATTTAATTAACTATTTTCAAATCTATATTGGTGACTGCTACTGCTAAGGGTGTATGTCACACAGACTCATTCATAAAATTGTTAATTGCTTGAATTAAATTCTTTCCCCAAGCGCCTTTTCTTGTGTAAGACTCAAGATAGAAATTGATGTTTTGTCTAAAGCCTTTTTTTTTTTAATTTTAAATTTTAATTTTTGACAGACAGAGAGAGAGACAGATAGAGAACTGAACTGTGGGAATTTCCCAGTTCAGCATGTGGGTCCGCATGGGCCGGAGCCAGGATTCGATCCTCAGTCCTCTGGGCTTCAAAGCGAGCGCTTAACCGGCTGAGCCATCCCGGCTTTCCCAATCTAAAGCCTTTTTGTTGTCCTTAGACCTAGTCACTCAAGGGCTTGCTAAGGTGATGAGTTGATCTAACGAGGTAACTCGCATTTCATCAGAAGTTATATTACTTTAAATAGATAAAAAAGTTTTTCTTGAGATATATTATCTTGGTCCTTCAGAAGACACTACATCCACGTCTATGTACCCTAAGAAAGTGCAGAGCCTAGTACTGAGTGAGATGTATCACATTACCCTAAGATTGAGCAAATATTAAAGAAAGATAAATAAAAATGTTTGCTTTTGAATTAAATATAATCAGTTACATGTCACTTTTATTCCTGAAACTAACTTATCTCCATACTACAAAGTCAAGCATGGTTTTTCTACCAGATACAAATCTATAATTTGAAATTATAAATGTTAAATATAAATAGCCACTTGTTATTTCTTTACTTTTATTAATGTTTATTCTTTATGTGATGATAGTGTGGGATGTTGGTTGGAACAGAGGGAAAAACATTTTCAACCTTTGTGTCAGTGAGAGGACATTGAAAAAAATTATATTTCTTATTTTACAGTATCCAGTCTGCTGGGGAATAGGAAAGAGTTATATATTTTTCCAATAAAAAAAGCCTTTAAATTTCTAATATAATTTTACTGATTAAGAAAATGTTATATAATAAGCCCTATTATTTTAAGAGAAACAAATGACATGTAAAATAAAATAAAACAGTAATTGAGACTGTGCTGTAATTTCATTATGATTAGCATTCACTTTTATTTTTCTCAGTATATCTTTTTTTCACAGCTGATATTGTCTACCTCCTTAGGAATAAAATGAGTGAGATTAAATAAACAGCTATATTTGTTGTGATCAAATAGTTCAGGCAAAGTGGTTTTAGCAGGTTTAAGTAACTAGCTTCTAAGGTCACTTGTCTTTAGAATAAAGCATGAAGATGTTATTATAAATAAAATAAAGTTTTAAAGAGCTGGAAAAGCAATAAAATCTGCAAAGATTTTGAAAAGTCAAATAAAAAATAATTACTATCAGTGTCTTAATCACAATAATGATGCTTTTCTAATTATTCTTACCCTTCTCCCCACCCTCCATTTTGTTCACCTTAGTATTTGCCTGTGAATCATTTCATATTCAATCTCTATTTTGAATTTCCATCTTGACCCCAATTTTTTTTATTATTTTTGACAGAGAAAGAGAGAGAGAGAGAGAGAGAGATACAGAGACAGAGACAGAACTTAACTGGGGGCACTCCCCAGTTCAGCATATGGCTCCGCACAGTCCCAGGCCGGGATTCGATCCCTGGTCCCTGGCACTGCAAAGTGAGCGCTTAACCCATTGAGCCATCCTGGCCTCCCCTCTTTTAATTTTTTTTTTGACTCAAATTTTTTTTACTAATTGAATATATTAAAGTTGACTAGAATTACTCCAAGAAAAACAGTCATTTTTTTGTTAATTAAAAAATGACCAGTTCTTTCTAAACTTTTTTATTTACTAGTGAGAAAAGTTTATTCTGTAACAGGGTAAAGAATGGAAGGGCCATAGAAGGAGGGGGCTATCCAAGGCAGCTGTAAATATACTGGCCATATACCTGATATTAATTGAACACCATTTACAAAGTGCTGTAAGCTGGCAAAGTTGGGGGTAATTGGTGGTAATAGGCTATAATTGACAGGGAAAGAAAGACCCTCCTACTGCCTTCAAGGTGGGGATATAAAACAGAAGGAAGGTGGGAGCAAGGGGTGGTACTTGGGATGCAGATGTTTGGTTTGCAGGGAGTGGACGGCTCAGCCCACTAGGTACAGCAGTGGCTCTAGTGTCGGGTCCTGGTAGTATGGCTGGAGGAAATGGGCAGTCTTTAAGGGTGTAAACCCATGGCTTTTTCAGTCACTGGTGCTGTGATAATGAACAACTATGTCGATCTCTTGGCTGAATGGAGCAAACAGTATGAGGCTAGACTTGGTTGCCTTCCAATAACAATTTCATCTGAGGGTGGATTTAGTAAAAAAAATAAATCAATAAATTTACCCCAAGGAAGTGTTAGAAACCCTTTTTTCTTTATGTATTTTTCCCCCCAGTGACAGTATTTTTTCACTTTGGAACAACAACAAAAATCTTTTTGGAAGTAAATTCTGAGCTTTCAATATAAATGTAGATTGGCGCATACTTTTTATACATATTCCATTATTAGACTCAGCCTGACTATACCTCTGTATCTTTACCTGGTCTGAGGATGCATAAGGAGGGTATCAAAATTTTTGGTCACCTTGGAGTATTCTGGAAACAAAGAAATCACTGTTAGAAGTTCAAAACACTATAAAATGCAGAAAAAATTATTGAATTCCATGATCCTGTTGCGATACTCATATATCTTTGTCAGAAAGAGAGCTAAAGGAGCTTTTTTAATCTCCCTAGAAATGCTGCTCACAAAAATAAATTGTAACAACAAAATATTGAATACATTGAAAAAGTTTTAAGTAATGTCAAAGTAAAAAGTGTACTGAAAAAAATTAAACCTACAAGAAAGACCTTATTCAAGGATACTGCAATAGGTAACAAAGGCCATAACTAAGTCTCAGTTCAACTTGGCTGAGACAAAGGGCAGGAGATTTTTAAAGCAATAGCATGGGCTAGTTAAAGGGTACTGAAGCACATTACAGAGGCTGTTTATTTGATCAAGGGAATATTTCCAGAACTTTCGGTTACTCCTCAGTTTAGACATGTGTTTCTCTGTGATTAGATCATATGTGTTTGCTAATTAAAGTTAGGCACATACCTTCCACAGAAACTGAGAGATGTGACATTATCTTCCTTCATGATTACCATTTAAAGACAGCCATAGATCAGTGAGAAAGATCCTGAGTGTGACACTGGCAAGAAACCTTTAAAATATTTATATCTCAAAGGGGTGAAGATAATTTACAATCACAAGTTTTCTGAAGTAAATGTTCAAAGAAAAGGAGGTCAGGAACCTGGAGTCAGAAAGGAGCCTGCCTGAAGTTTAATCAAGCTGAGGGTATCATTAAAGCCTTTTTGGTAAGTACATTGAAATCGTATAGGTCATAAAGAAGCACTATGGTATCTGAGGATGTATCTTTCCTTCTAGGACAATCTGAAAGATAACCAACCAATGTTGGAATCAGAGGTGGGAGCTGTCTTAGTGTTGTACATGTTAGGAATAACTTTTCTCTAACAAAGATTTTTTAATTAGGTTATCTCATTTAATACAGGTAAAAAAAATGGCTATCTTTTATCAAGATGGTCTGGATTCATTATACAGGGTGGGCAAATTTGGTAGATGTGATGTGTGGTGGGCAAAACTAATTAACTTTTTAAATATTAGTCTTTATTTCTTTTGGCTTTGCTCTGCTTTGAGATGTGGTTAGAAATCCATAGGAACTTCAGTTCCAATAGTGTACAAATTTATAAATTCTGATTGCCTTATAATTTAATTTTAGCCCTCCTACATTTCTTCTAATCTCACTTTAAAGATACCATGGATCTCATACACACACCTTCTTGATATTTCTTCCATTCTCTATATCCAGGATGTTTGCTTAAAAAAAAAGTTTAAACAAATATATAATAAATGTATAAACTCCCACACAACAACAACATAAAAGTTGAAGTTCATGCTATAAAATATGGGAAACAAGTAGTGTCCTAGTTAAAATTTTATCTATTAGAGGAGGTAATAAATATCTTTCTTTAATTTTTTTCTAGATGAGAAAATTGAGGTCTTAATATGGTAAAATGCCGTGGTCAAGTTGACATGACAATTAGGAACCAAATTGGGTTTAAAAGTCAACATTCTTTATTATATTTAACATTCACTTGACAAAACATCAAAGTAAAATATAAAATAAAAAAGGGCATGGAGAGAGAAGCAACAGGAGCCTCTATAGTTCAGTACTGTTTCATGATAGTCAATGAAATTCCAGCAGCACTATTCCAATTCTGATAAACACCACCTAAGTCTGTCTGTATTTGATAAATATGAACATGTTGAAGTGATTCTTTTAACGATAGTTTCATAAGCTGTGAATGGTTGTGGTTGATACAGCCTACTTCACATAATCTGATATGTCATAATTCCTGGTATAGTCACTGTTTTTTCTTCAACATTGTTTACCTCTTGTTGACTTTAAATATAGCATGCTTGCTTTTTTTTAGCACTATATATCACATTTCATGCTATGATTATATAAAACTCTAAGCCTGCAATTATAAATGGTGCTGCTCTAATTATATAACCTGCTTTCTTTCATATATAAAAAAGTTGTACAAGTCAAAAAAATTGAGCATTTATAAGATGCAAAGTACATATTACTGTCTAGATTATTTATGTAACATAAATGTAGGAATTAATAAAACTGGAGTTGCAAAATCAAAATAAAAAACCAAAACGTGAAAGTTTATTGAATATGAAATTCTATAAAAATGATGATTTATCTCCAAATAAGAAATGCAATAGATTTAAATAATTGTGTTCTGGCCTGATTAGGACTTACTTAACTCCAAAGTAAATCAATAATAGTATAGATTTTGGGCACATAAATTATGAGTTATTTATGTGACATTATAATAATTATTTTTATTTCTGATAATAGTATTACAGTTTTATCAGTTATCATTGTCAAAACCATGTAATAACAAATATATATTTGCATGCAGAAGATTAGCATTATTTTTACCACCCTTACAAAATTACTCTCTTCGTATTGTTACTAATGTTTACTCTCGTGCATATATTATCTTAATTATTTAGTGATATTAAACATAATGCATATTATATTTTCAAAAATAATTTACATACCTAAATTTGTCTATTTTCTAATTTATTAAACTATTTTATGTTAATTGCATATCTAGTTGACCCTATTTTTGCTCTTATACACAATTCTACATTGAATATTTACAATATTTACATTATTTTAACAGTAACTTATTAACAAATATTATTTATAATTTACATGTTTGAATTATTTACAGTATTAAAACTGTTTTTTCTTTTATCAATTAAATAGTGAGTAATTTCTAATGATGCCACTCCAGAAAATAGATTGCTAAGTAAAAGTGTATGATATTTGCAGTGACTTTAGTTGGGTTTAGATATTGATTTTCTCTTTGTATTTGACATAATAAATTTCAGCCTATAACCTGTTACTAATAATAAAAAATTAGACTAACATAAAATTAAAAAAAATGTTTGCATTTTATGTTCATGCTCTAAGATTAGAAACAATATTTGAGAAGTATAAATTTAACTCTAGAATTAGTACATGGAGAGAAATATTGTGTATTCCACATGATCAGGGTCAATTTGTTATTGACTTAGAATATTTATGAACACTATATATTTTATAGTATAGGCATTTCTATTATAGAATATTATAACATATTATTGCAGATGTCCTACACTAAATATTTCAAATAAAATTACTTTGAGGAATAAAAGATACCTGTTAAATACTATATAAATTATCAAGATCTTAAAAGAAAATTTTAATTTTAATTAATTTATGAAAAAAATCATTGTTGCACATGATCACTCCACTTCAGAAAAACCATGAAAGAAAAAAATCATTTTTTGCATTTCCTGGAGAAAACAGAGTATATTATCATAGTGTCTAGCATGATTCTGGGATTAAAATATGGAAACATTTTGAGTAGGAAGTAAAGTTTGCTGAGTTATTTTTTTTCCTTCTTTCTTATTCTTCTTTCTAAATTTAAGGTCTGATCATCACAGTGGATTAGATAGACCCACATAAAAATCTCCATGTAAACTTGTAATATTTTGTGACTGCATTTGTCTCTAATTTTATTTAGCTAATTTCCCTAACATCTACTTTTTTTGTGCTGAGTAAATTGCAAGTTTCATTTAAAGCCATTAGACAAGGCTTGGAACAAATGATGTATTTTTATATCTACCATCAAGTTAGCTTGTAAAGGTTTTTCTTTTCTTTAAACAGATAAATGCTGATCTAATTACCTATCTAGTGTCTGTATTCTGCCTATTACAAAGAGGATTTTAAACACCTCTATTGTTTATTGGCAGTGCTAATAAAAGTTTTCTATCTTCCTTTAATATTCATATGTTTTCAGAGGAAATAGCAATTCTTAAGTTCACACTGTTGAAAATGTAAGAAAGTCCACAAATTTTATCTAATTTACACTTTCTTTTCTCATCTCTTTTTCTTAGAATTTTTTCAGAATCAGGTTATATAATAGTTATATAATAACGTGTAACTTTAACACTAACTATTTGGGCCATATGAAAACCCTTTAATGTAAAAATATATCAGTTTTACATAGTGAAGGGAATGAGTGATTTTTTTTAGTGTTTTTTGCTTATACTGAGTTGAGTTGTCTCTTCCTTTGCCAAAATTCCTAGGAGCTATTTCTTTTTCTTTTCTCCATCTTTCCATAATTCTCACAGCTTCTCCTACACTCTTCCCTGCCTCTGGAATACTATTTTATATAATTGGAGCCTGAGAATAATTTAAAGTTTATATTCTAACATCTTTGAAGATAAAGAGAAAAGCTCATATATGATTGGCAATCTGGAATAGAAGACAGGAAACAAATGCTATCAATATTTACTACGGAAAAAATACATTTCTTAAAAGGAACATATTTTGCATTTTGACAGGAGCTGTTTATTATGCATTTGGTTTTGCTATATTCATGCATTCATGAATGCTATTCATGTCATTCTAACCCATGTGCTTTGGCTTGTTGGTCTGCTTTAATGGAAAGCCAAAAATCTTTTAAATATACAAGGTATAATAAAAAATACAGTGAATGTTTTACTTAAATATTTATTACAATAAAAAATACACTATCATTAACACTTCTCAAAATACTCCCCCTTACTTTGAACATACTTACGAGTATTGCACCATTCTTGATACTTTCTGAAGCAGTTCTGAAAGTCCTTTTTTGTGAGTGTTTTTAGTTGCACTATTACAGCTGCCTCAATGTCATAAAATGATTCAAGTCACTCACTGCTTCTAGTCTGGCAATTTCTGCCAAATAAAAACATTATAGTGTGTCCTTATCTACATTATTCACCAAATCTGGCACAACACAATTTATGGCTCTTCAAAAGTCAAATTGATTATGAAAAGTAAACATTTTGAATTGATTCAGACTATCAAGGCAGCCATGATAGTGCAACTAGACATTTGTGAAAGAGAACTACCAGAATTGGTTCAGAAAGGGGACAAAATGATGGAATAAGTGTGTTTAAAGTGAGAGGGGTATTTTGAGGGGGCTTAATGGCAATGTGTTTTTTACTATTATAAATTTTATATTTAATTATTCACCATATTTGTTATCATACCTTCTACACTGAAGAAACAGTTTCTTATTCATATATCTTGTTTAATAATAGAGGCTACCATATTGTCATAGATAGGAAATAATTTACTCTGAGTCCAGATAAATGTGGATTTAACTTTGATGAAGCATTTAATGTAATTATTATAGGAGTGAAGTCACTGCTACCATCATTTACCTAATAAATTTCACTAAGAGATTGCATCTCAATTAATAAAGAAGTAGCTTACTAAAATGGCTGAAAAAAAGTTGGAGATAGATTTAGAAATACTTATATACACATGTACTCACTTGTACACTTATAAAGGGACTATCTAGAAAGTATCCAGAATTTTATATATATAAACAGGGGCATATACAGCTGGATGTTTTTCTGGACAGCCCTTGTTATTTTATTTTTTTTTTTTAAGATTTATTTTATTGTTTGACAGAGAGAGACACAGAGAAGGGGTAGGGCCAAGAGCAGTCCCCACATCCTTACATCATTAGTTTTGACACAGTTTTATTCTATGCAGGCAGATGCTGGGCTGCACAGTGTAGAAACTGAACTGAGGGCCTCCCACATGGGAGGTCAAAACTGAACCTGGAAACTGAAAAGGGTCCACCAATATGGGAAGCACACCGTGGGTGGGAACTGAGCTGGGGGCTCCCCAACCAGACCCTGCAGCTGCAAGGCAAGTGCTCAACTTGCTGAGCTATCCAATATCCCTGCACGTTATGTCATTGCTTTTTGAATTTGAGTCTTTTTTTTTTGCGTTCTTTAAAAAAAAAAAATTGGATACATCATCAAGGTGTTGGCATGAGAAGAGCTCTTGAAACCTCTCCTGGAAAAAAAACAACTTAAACAACTATAATCCAACCAGAGAATCCCTGAACAAGTCATAGCCTTGGCAGAGCAACCCACTTATTACAAGAAAATACCTAAAGCTGGAGAAAGGGAGGTGAGTGAGAAAGAAAGGGAACTGTGTGGAGACATGGCATGGAGCGTGACCCAGAGACCTACCTGGTGACCAACCCAGAGGCAGACTGGAATCCAGCATAGGAAAGACTGACTGACTGAGGTGGGAGCGTGGGGGCGTGGGTCCAGGTGCAGAATGACTCTGGGCGGGCTGGAGGCCTGGGATAGACAGAGGCAGAGGTATAGATGCAAGAGTGCAGGGTGGATGGAAAAAGCAGGTGCAGCTGATGGTGGCAAGAGACCCCAGTGACAGTGTGGGGGGAGCAGTCATGGCGTGGTGAGGACGGCCGGAGTGTAGGGCAGGAGGCCAGAGCGAGGCACCAGCAGCAGCCAGAGATTCGTGTGGGTGACCAGAGTGAACAACTGGCTGCCGGCCCTTGAGTCTGGTAGTAGGAGATGGGTGTCTGTGGAGAGTGAGGCCAGCAACTGGAGCTGGAGGCAGGTGTTCCAGTGGCTGGAGCACTGACAAGTGGAGTGTGTTAGCAGCTGAGACACAGATTGGTCCTCAGGGAATTGGGGACCCAACCAGAGCACTGCATGGCTTTGGACATGGAGCCTGGCTGCAACCTATTGCTATCTCCCATGGTACACCCCACACACATCGCCAATGGCCTGCCTTCAGTAGGCTGCTGCTGGGGAGCCGCCATCACTCTGTGACTTAATCAGGCCTGTGCCTTTCCCAAAAAACCCCACCCCACTCTTCTCAATGAAGCCAGCAGAGGGAAGCCACCATTGCCCTGTGATGCAAACAGACCTGCATCATTCTGAACAAGTCCTGCCCCCACCTCTCCCACTGAAACTAGCAGAGGGATGTAGGTGTGGCAGCTTTTGACAGCAGTGGAATCTCGGAGGCATAGAATACCATCGCCCACCATACCTTCCCAAAGAGGAGGCATACATAAACCAGGGAAACTGAGTTAAAGAGAAGCCTACCTCTTAGGAAGTCTTCCACTGTGAGAAAAACAAATAAACAAGAGAAAATATTATAAGACACTAACACCAGCTAAGAAATAAAAGAAAGATACCTTCACATCTACCGAGGAAAAAGTTCTCATGTCCAGGAAATGAAATGCTCCAACAGTGATGAATACCAGTTTGAACAAAGCAGCTTAGAAAAAAGATAAAAATCTCAGGAAAAGGAACTTGAATATAGAAAATTATATGAGCTAAATGAGAGAGAAGTCAAGATTGCAATTATAAAAACACTCAAAGAGATCAAAGAAAGCTGGTAGAATACACAGAAAAAGCTAAGTGATATCAGAAAGAAAATGGAATCTATGAAAAAGAAGCAAATAGAAATTCTGGAGATAAATGAAACAATAAAAGAAATGAAAAATGAAATAGCGAGCATAGGAAGAAGAGCTGACCAGATGAAGAAAAGAATTAGTGAAATCAAAGACAAAATTTGAAACTGTCACAGAAGGAAGAAGAGAGAGACCTAAAAGCTAAAAGAAATGAAAGATATCTATAAGAGCTATCTGACTGCATTAGAAAAAATAATATAAAAATAATAGGTATTCCAGAGTGAGCAGAGAATGAGATGGGCACAGGGAATTTACTTAGATAAATAGTACCCATATTTTCCGGCGTATAAGACGACCCCCTAATTTTACAGTTAAAACATAGGTTTAGGCCTATATTCGCTGTATAAGACTACAGCCTCGGAAGTGGGGGGTAGTCTTATACAGCGAATATAGGCCTAAACCTATGTTTTAACTGTAAAATTAGGGGGTCGTCTTATATGCCCGGTCGTCTTATATGCCGGAAAATACGGTAGATGAGAACTTATCAAAACTATGGCAAGAACTGAAACCTCAAATCCAAGATGGAAACAGGACTCCTAGCTACTTGAATCCTAACACACCGTCTCTAAGGCACATTATACTGAAGATATCAAAGGTCAAAGACAAAGAAATAATCCTCAAGGCAGCCAGAACAAAGACCACCATAACCTATAAAGGAAAGCCCATCAGATTGCTATCAGATTTCTCAACAGAAACTCCACAAGCCAGACAAAAATGGAACAAAGTATTCAAAATATTAAAAGATAGAAATTACCAGTTAAGGATTACAAGAATCCTGTACCCAGCAAAGTTATCCTTTACATATGAAGGAGAAATACAGGCACTTTGAGATATACAAAAACTGAAGGAATTCTTCAGCACAAGACCAGCATTGAAAGAAATACTGAAGGAAGTGATTGGACCTGAAACAAAAAGTAAAAGTAAATAGGGATAAAATGGAACAACAAAAATATAAAAGCAGGAGGAAGTAAAGACTTAAATTTCCAAAGAGAATGGAGATGAGAAACATCCTTATGAAAAGGAACCACTGCATATATGAAACCTTTTATATAAAGTTCATGGTGACCACTGAAAAAGAACTCAGAATTCGGACACATAAAAATAAAGGAATAGAATACAGAAAAAACAGTCGTAAACACCCTCAAGCTAAAATAATCAATGGGAAGAAAACAGCATAGAAGCAATTAAAAAAAAAAAAAAGCTACAGGAAAACGAAAGATAAAAAGGCTAAAGGAAATCCTCATATATCAATCATCACCCTAAATGTAAATGGATTGAACTCACCAATAAAAAGACACAGAGTAGCAAACTGGATTAAAGAACAAAAACCAGTGTTATGCTGTCTACAAGAGACACACCTTAGCCACAAGGACAAACACAGACTCAAGGTGAAAGGGTAGATTAAAATTCTCCATGCAAATGACACCCAGAGAAAAGCAGATGTAGCCATACTTACATCTGACAATGCAGACTTCAGGATAAAAAAAATAATAAGAGACAAAAATGGACATTTCATAATGATAAAGGGGAAAATACAACAAAAAGATATTACACTTATTAATATATATGTTCCCAACCGAGAAGCACCAAAATTCACAAAGCAACTACTAACAGATCTAAAAGGAGAATCTGACAAAAACACAATTATAGTTGAGAACTTACCCATTGAAAGCCATGGACAGATTGTCCAAAGAGAAAATAAACAAAGAAATATCAGCTTTAAATGATACATTAGAGCAACTGGACATAATTGACATTTATAGGACACTTCATTCTAAAACACAGGACTATACATTCTTTTCTGGTGCACATGGAACATTTTCAAGAATAGACCACATGCTGGAACACAAAGCTAGCCTCTGCAAATTTAAGAAGATCAAGATCATACCAAGTATATCTTCCAGGCACAAAGCTTTGAAATTGGAGACCAACTACAAACAGAAAGCAAGAAAAAACACATATAGATGGAGATTAAACAACGTGTTACTAAAAAATGAAATAAAAGAAGAGATTAAAAAATACATAGAAACAAATGACAATGAAAACACAACATATCAAAATTACTAGGATGCAGCAAAAGCAGTAGTAAGAGGGAAATTTATATTACTACAGGCCCTTCTCAAAAAATAAGAAAAATCACAAGTAAACAACTTAATATCACATCTTCAAGAACTAGAAAAAGAACAAAAAACATCCAAAGCCAGCAGAACAAAGAAAATAATAAAGATTAAAACAGAACTGAGTGAAATAGAGAATAAAAAAATGATAGAAAAAGTTAATGCATCAAAGAGCTAGTTTTGTGAAAAAAATTAATAAAATTGACAACCCTCTGGCTAGGCTCACCAAGGGAAAAAGAGAAAATACACAAATACTCTGAATTAGAAATGAAAGGGGAAATTACAACTGATACCACAGCAATACAAATGATCCCACAGAAATACAAAGAATCACACAAAAATAGTATGAAGGACTATATGCCACCAAATTTTGCAACCTAGAAGAAACAGACAAGTTTTTAGAAATTTATAATCTACCCAGATTGGATCAAGAAGAACTGGATAATCTAAACAAGCCAATTAACAGTAAGGAAATTGAAACAATCATCCAAAATCTTTCCAAAAGGAAGTGTCCAGGACCAGATGGTCTCAGTAACGAGTTTTACCAGGCATTTAAAGAGAAACTAACACCTATCCTCCTGAAACTTTTCCAAAATATTGAAGAAGAGGCAATACTTCCCAACTCATGCTATGAGGCCAACATTACCCTAATACCAAAACCTGGCAAGGACGTCACAAAAAAAGGAAACTATAGACCATTATCTCTGATGAACACTGATGCAAAAATCCTAAACTAGCAAATAGAATACAACAATGCATTAAAAAGATTACACATCATAATCAAGTAGGATTCATCCCAGGGGCACAACGATGGTTTGACATATGCAAATCCATCAATGTGATACACCACATAAACAAAATTAAAGACAAAAACTATATGATTATGTCAGTTGATGCAGTAAAAGCATTAGACAAGTTACAACATCCATTTATGATCAAAACACTTAATAAAATGGGTATAGAAGGAAAGTACCTCAACATAATAATGTCTACATATGACAAACCATCAGCGAATGTCATACTGAACAGGGAAAATCTGAAGCCTTTTCTTCTAAAGTCAGGAAAAAGACAGGGATGTCCCCTGTGACCACTGCTATTCAACATAATGCTGGAAGTTCTAGCAAGAGCCATTAGGCAGGAAAAAGAAATAAAAGGCATCCAAATTGGAAATGAAGAAGTTAAGCTGTCACTTTTTGCAGATGACATATTTCTTTTCATAGAAAACCTCAAAGACTGCACCAGAAAACTGTTAGAAATAATAAATGAATACAGTAAAGTTGCTGGATACAAAAATCCACAGCGTATTTGTATACAAACAATGGAGCTTCAGAAAAAGAAATGAGAAATATGTTACCATTTGAGATCAAAACAAAAATGAAATACTTAGGAATAAACTTAACAAAGAACGTGAAGGACAAATACATGGAAAACTATAAGACACTATTAAAAGAAATTGAAGAAGATACAAAGAACTGGAAGGATATTTCATGTTCATGGATTGGAAGAATCAACATATTTAAAATGGTCATATTACAAAAAACATTATAAAAATTTAATGTAATTCTCATCAAAAATCCCACAGACATTCTTTCAAGAAATAGAAAAAAAATTATCAGATTTATATGGAATCACAAAAGGCCCCGGATAGCCAAAGCAATCCTTGGAAAAAAATAAGCTGGAGGTATCATGCTCCCGGACTTCAGTCTATACTACAAAGCATCAATAATCAAAATAGCTTGGTATTGTCAGAGAAACAGACATACAGACAGACCAATGGAACAGAATAAAAACCCCGGAAATAAACCCACAAATATATGGACAGATAATCTTTGACAAAGGAGCAAAAAAAATACCACGCGAAAAAGAAAGCCTCTTTAGTAAATGGTGCTGGGAAGATAGGAAAACCTCATGCAAAAGAATGAAACAGGACTGAACTGTCACCATATACCAAAATTAACTTGAAGTGGATTAAGGAAGTCCACATAGGATTCAAAGGTATAAAGTGCATAGAAGAAGGCACTGGCACTAAACTTATAAACCTTGGACTCCAAGAGTACTTTTTGAACTTGAACCCAAAGGCAAGGGAAGTAAAATAAAAAATAAATGAATGGGACTATATCAAACTAAAAAGCTTGTACACAGCAAAGGATACCGTCAACAAAGTAAGAAGGAAACCAACTGAATGAGAGAAAATATTTGCAAAGATATGGGGCTAATATTTAAATATATAAAGAATTCATACAACTGAGCAACAAAAAAATAAATGATCCAATTAAAAAATGGGCAGAAAACCTAAACAGGTCCTTCTCTCCTGAAGAGATACAAACAGCCAACACATACATAAAAAAATGCTCGACATCATTCGCAATTAGGCAAATGCAAATTAAAACCAAAAATGTGATACCACTTCATGCCTGTTAGAATGGCTATAATCAATAAGACAGGGAATAACAAGTGCTGGAGAGGCTGGTAACAAAAAGGAACCCTCATACACTGCTGGTGGGAATGTAAATTGGTAAAACCACTGTGGAAGGCAGTGTAGAGATTCCTCAAAAAACTAGGAATGGAATTGTCATATGACCCAGCAATCCCTCTCCTGGGTATCTACCCAAAAAATCTGAAAACCTTAATTTGCAAAGATATATGTACTCCCATGTTCATTGCAGCACTGTTCTCGGTAGCCAAGTCATGGAATCAACCAAAGTGTCCTCTGATAAATGACTGGATAAAGAAGTTGTGGTGCATTTATACAATGGAATACTACTCAGCAATAAGAAAAGATGAAATAAAGCCATTTGTGACAACATGAATGGACCTCAAAAACATCTTATTAAGTGAAATAAGTCAGACTAAAAGAATCAAGAAACATATGACTTCACTTATAGGTTGAACATAAAACTGAAAGGAACAGAGAAACAAGGATTTATGGACCCAGTCAATATTTTAATGGTTACTTGAATGTAAGAGGGATGGAGTAGGGGGAGAGATGGGTGGGGGAGAGTAGGGAGGGCGAATCAAACATATGATGATGAAATGTGAGCTGATTCTGGGTGGTGAGCACATAATGCGATGTATAGACAATGTAATGTAGAATTGTACACCTGGAAACAACGTAATTGATATCAATCAATGTTACCTCAATAAATTTAACATTAAAAAATAAAAATAAGTAAAAAACAAAAATGTTCCAAAAAATAAAATTCACCTTTTTTTTCTTTCAAATTATTCTGACTAATATTACACATATTTTTTTTAATCCAGTCTGATGGTCTTTTTATAACCTTAATTTATGAGATTTATTAATTGGCTCCTATCTCTACCTATGATCAATTTCCCCCAATTCTGAGAATTAATCATTTCCTTTTTTTTCCTTCTTTTGATTTTTGCTTTTATGTGACAATCTGTGACAGTTTGGGATGAGTATCTTTAATTTTTCTGTTATTTAATTAGTTATCTACAGAACTGACTTGGTGAATTTTTTTCTTATACTTTTAAACTAAGCACTTTATAAAAATTATTATTTTTATAATATGAGTTCTATATCACTTGTATCTAAGAAAAATGATTACTGGTACAGCTTCAAATAAGAATTCTGTGTAGTGGTAAATACAAAAATTACCAATGGTAACAGGATGACCAGTATCCTTGCACCTGATATTACTTATGATATAATTGTTGATACCATAAAAATAAAAAAAATAATCCTCAGAGTAAAAAATCAGAATAATGATCAATCAAACCTAGAATTTCACCAACATTACTACAAGGCAACACACATGGCAATCTATAAAAATATGAAATTTGAGTGATAAAATGCTGGTTAGGTATAGGATATAATTAAAGCAACAACTATAATTTAGTTTTGGTACATATTTTTCACTAAAAATTTTATTAAAATATAGAGAAATGAAAATATTTTATAAATTAAAAAAATCAAGAAAACTCTATAGTATCATTTAGCATCATGTATATATTCGCTATTTGCCTTTTTAGTGATTTATTTTATTGTTCTTAATAGAGGCAGAGAGACAGACAGACAGACAGAGATAGAGAGAGTGGGGAAGGCTCAGAACAATTTCCATAATTGTACGTCCTCAGTTTTTTGACATGGCCTTGTTCCACACACAGGTGGGTGGGGATCCTGCAAGGCAGGAACAGGGCATGAGGCCTCCTGCATGGGAGGTACACC
>PVKE010029806.1:0-20010 GCA_004027555.1 Craseonycteris thonglongyai | reverse complement strand
TAAAAAAAAAAAAAAAAAGAAAGTAACCAAAACTTATTACTAGTTGAAATACATGGAAGTGTACTAAACATACTAGAAGAGATTGACAGTTTTTAAAATCCAGTTCTATATTCTACACTATCATTTAGAACTCAGAAAGGTTGAATTTAAAGGGATGGAAAAGATACAGTAGGTAAACACAACCAAAAGAAAGCTGGAGTAGCTACTATATAAACATCCATTAAAATGGACTTAAAGACAAGAAGCATTAGAAATGATACAAAGAGTCACTTTATAATAAGAAAGGTTTTAAGACCTCAAAAAGTTTATAATTGTAAAGTGCTATGCACCTAATAATTTGTTTAAAAAAAACTGACAACCTTAGAGAATTTTTGACAAGTCTACTATCATAACATTATATATTTATTACATGCCCTTCTATATATTTATTATGTTTTATAAATACATTTCTCTAAGATAATAAATGACCAAATTGTATTTTTTTCAGCAATGCAAGAGTAGTAAAATTAGAAATGTAATTGACCATATTAACAGATTAAAAATGTTCAGAGAGCCATAGCACCCCAATTATTGTGGAACAAAAGATTTAATAAAATTCAGTACCTTCACAAACAGGCACAGAACTGTTAGCAAACTAGAATAGAAGGAAGTATCCATAACCTAATAAAGTGTAGCTACTAAAAATTTACAGCAAACATCATTTTCCCTTTAAAATCAAGGAAAAAAATTTCAACACATTTCTATCAACTATCAATTAGTAAAAAAATGAAAAAATACTATAGAGATAGCTTTGAACAACACAAGCTTAATTTCCACAGCATAAATAACCTCGTTCCTAATAAATAGAAATGCACAAGTCTCAACAAATTAAAGAATTTCTTTCATATAGATCATGATGTTTAAACACAATACAATAAAATCAGCAGTAAATACAAAAAGATACCCCACCTCCAAATTCCCATACTTTTGGAAATTAAGGAAACACTTCTGAGGATGCTCGGCTCAGTGGGTTAAACACTCACTTTGCAGCCCTGGGGTCCGAGGATTGAATCCCAGTCCTGTCCCGTGCAGGCCCATATTTGAACTATGGTGTGGCCCCAGTTTGGTTCTCTCTGAGTCAAGCTTCCCATGTGGGAGGCCCTCAGTTCGGTCCCCAGTTCAGCCCCCAGCTTACAGGGGCATGCCTACCATGCAGGAGACCTCCCCCAGCCCTGTTCCTTCCCTGCACAGCCCCCACCCACCTGTGTGGAATGAAACTATGTTGAAAACTGACGACATACAACTATGGAGACTGCTCTGGGCCCTCCCCCTTCTGTCTCTCTCTGTCAAAAACAATAAAATAAATCTTAAAAAAAAAAAAAACATTTCTAAGTAACATTTTATAGCAAATAAAATATTATAAATTAAATTATAAAAACTTAGAAATGAACAGTAATGAAACTACTATATCAAACATGGGATATAGTCATGTCTAAAATTATCTTCAAAATAATATGGTGCAGGGAAGGAGTGCGTCCATATTACAGATGAGTAGATAGCTTATCTATAAAGCTGGGTGATGGATGCATTATACTCTGCTCTCTATTTTATATCTGTTTGATATGCTCTATAATTTAAAGTGTGGTAGGCAGTGAAAGTGGTATCTGGAGAAACATGTAGTTTTAAATGCTTGTGTTTGAAAGACACTGAATGTTAATGAACCAAGCACCCAATTTAAAACATAGGAGTATAAACCTAAAGAAAGTATAGAAAAAAAAAGATAATAAGAATTAATAAAGCAGAAAACAAAGAGGTAATAAGGAGGATTAAAAAGGCAAAAGTAGGTCCTTTGAAAAGACTAAATAATGTGGACATTAATAATAAGATTGGTCAAGAAAAAAAGATACAAGGCAATGTAAGGAAATAAAATAGAAATGAACCAAGATGTGATAAGCTACAGATCCAGCAGAAAATTAAAATCATTTTTAATACACTGAAAAAGTTTTGCCAGTAAAACGAAAATTTTGATGCAACTGAGAAATATCCAGAAAAATTATAACTTACAAAAACAGATGGAAGAATATAACAATAAGCCTGAATAGACCTATGAACATTAAATTAATTACATCAGTACAGTCATACCTTAATGGTAGTGTGGGTTGGGTTCCAGACCACCATGATAAAGTGAGTAATAATTGTTTTGATGGTGGGGGAGTCTTGCCTTCAATTTATTTATTTATTTATTTTTAAGCAACATCTGTGAAGTGTAATAAAGCAAAGTATAGTAAAGTAAGTTGTGCCTATAGTTGAAAATCTTCCCTCAAAGGGAACAGCAGATCCAGATGGATTTACAGGTTAGTTCTATCAATCCTTCAAGAAACTTTTCATTAGCAAACTACCCAAATTTCTATAGAAGAGAAAGAGAAATTTTCTTTAACTCACTAGACAAAGACAGTATGAGGAAGAAAAGCACAGATCACGGTCATTCAAGATGGCAGATGCAAAAATGTTAAAATGTAAAAATGTTAAAATGTAAAAATGTACTAAACCAAATCCTGCAAAATATGTCTAAGATAATAAATAATGACCAAATTGTATGTCAGCAATGCAAGGGTAAGAAAATTAGAAAATCGATAAACATAATTGACCATATTAACAGATTCAAAAAAGTTCAACAGAGCCATAGCATCTCAATTATTGTGGAACAAAGACAATACAATTTAACAACTTTACAAAAACTGTTAGCAAAACCAGAATAGAAGGAAGTACTCATCACCTGATGAAGCTATATTGAAAGCTTACAGCAAGCATCACTCTTGGTTATTTCATTTAAAATCAAGAAAAAAAGGATACTCACTCAAGATGGTGACTTAGGAGAATCCTGGGCTCACATCCTCCTCCCAAGAAAACACGAAAAAAACCAACCAGGCTTGAGTTTACATTCATGTGATCCACAAGACTATATATATGAGGGTCAGAGACTCTGCTCTTAGAGTGCTTGTGAGCTCGGATTCACCTGGTCATAGTTCAGCGTGAAGACAGCTGGTATAATATGAATGAGGTTCATTTGCTACTTTTAAAGCATGGGCCTGAGGGGAAGGCATCTAATTTAGCGCACATCTAAGGGCCTGCTGGCTGGTGGGCACCATCTCCATTCGCACTCTTCCTCTGCCTAGCTCTAGTGAGCAGATGCCACCACCCTGCTCCCACCTCTGTGTAGGCACCATTTATATACTCTCCTTGTGCTTTATTCCAGCCAATGGGTGCTGTCTTCCAGTGCTTTCCTTGTGTCATGCTCCAGAGCACAGTTATCTCCCAGTGGGGAAGAAGGGAGTTTTTTGTGTGTTTGTTTTTATTTAGGCAACATTGATTTATAACATATAAGTTTCAGGTATGCAACATTATCATTTGACATCTGTATGTACTACTACATCTTGCTCACCACTGAGTCTGGTTTCCATCTGTTACCATACAATTGACCCCCTTTCCTCATTACCCCTTCTAGACCCTATTCCCCTCTGGTAACTATCAATCAATCTGTCTTCTTCTGCGATTAGATTGTTTTGTTTTTGTTTTTTTATATTCTACATAGTAAAATCATGCAGTATTTGTCTTTCTGTCTGATTTATTTCACTTAGTATTATACCTTCAAGCTCCATCCATGTTGTAACAAATGTCAAGATTTCATCCTCTTTTTGGCTGAGTAGTGTACCAGTGTGTGTGTGTGTGTATGTGTGTGTTTCACATATTTTTTTATTCATTTTTTCATTAATGGATACTTAGGTTGTTTGTTTCCATATCATGGCTATTGTAAATACTACTGCAGTGAACACAGGGATGCATATATCTTTTTGAGTAAGTGTTTCATATTCTTTGGATAAAAACTCAGAAGTGGAATAGCTGGATTATATGGTAATTCTATTCTCAAATTTTTGAGATATCCACACTATTTTCCATAGTGGCTGCATTAATTTACATTCCCACCAACAGTGCACAAGAATTCCCTTTCCTCTGCATCCTATCCAACACTTATTATCTTTTTGATGATAGCCATTTTAGCTCATGTGAGGTGATACCTCATTGTGGTTTTAATTCTTGTTTTCCTAATAATTGGTGATGTTGAACATCTTTTCATGTGCCTGTTGTAATTCTGTATGTCTTCTTTGGAAAAATGTCTATTCAGATCCTCTGCCCATTTTTTAAATTGGGTTGCTTGTTTTTTGTTGTTGAGTTGTATGAAATCTTTATATACTAACCCCTATCAGATACATGATTTGCAAATATCTTTTCCCATTCAGTAGATTGCCTTTTCCTTTTGCTGGTGGTTTCCTTTGCTGTGCAGAAGATTTTTAGTTTGATGTAGTCCCATTTGTTTACTTTTGCTTTTCTTTTTTCCTCTGGCCATTACTCAAATTCAAAAAAACATCACAAAGTTTAATGTCAAGCAGTTTACTGCCTATGTTTCCTTCTATGTATTTTATAGTTTCAGGTCTTATGTTCAAGTCTTAAATCCATTTTGAGTTAATTCCTGTGTATGATGTAAGATAAAGGGTTAATTTTATTCTTTTGCATATGGCTGTCTAGTTTTCCTAACACCATTTATTAAATATACTTTTCTTTCTCCATTGTATGTTCTTGGCTCCTTTGTTGTAAATTAGTTGTCCATATATGTGTGGGTTTATTTCTGGGCTCTCAACTCTGTTCCATTGATCTGTGTGACTGTTTGTCTGCCAATACCATACTGCTCTGTTTACTATAGCTTTGTAACATAGTTTGAAATTAGGGAGTGGAATATCTCCTGCTTTGTTCTTTTTTTCTCAGAATTGCTTTGGCTATTCAGGGTTTTGTCAGAGTTCCATTAGGACTTTTGTTCTATTCCTGTAAAAAATGTCATTGGGATTTTGATAGGGATTGCATTGAATGTTTAGATTGTTTTAGGTAACTTGGGCAGTTTAACAATGCTAATTCTTTTGATTGGCAACTATAGAATATCTTAATATTTCTTTGTGTCTTCAATTTTTTTCAACAGTGTCATAGTTTTCATTATATAGGTCTTTCACCTACTTGGTTAAAATTATTCCTAGGTATTCTTTCTGTTGCAATTGTAAATGGGATGGTTTTCTTAATTTCTCTTTCTGATAGTTTGTTTTTAGTGTATAGAAATGCAACAGATTTTTGTATACTGATTTTATATCCTTTAGTTTTACTGTATTCATTTATTATTTCTAATAGTTTTTTTTTATGGATTCTTTAGGGTTTTCTCTATATAAAATCATGCCACCCACAATTATGACAATTTTACTTCTTCCTTTCCAATTTGGATGCATTTTATTTCTTTTTCTTGCCTTATTGCTTTGCCTAGGTCTTCCAATACTATGCTGGATAAAAGGAGCAAGAGTAAGCATCCTTGTCTTTTTCCTGATCTTAGAGGAAAAGCTTTCATTTTTTACTGCTGAATATATTACCTGTGGGTTTGTCACTTATAGCCTTTATTATGTTGAGGCACTCTATAACCATTTTATTGAGAGTTTTTACTATAAATGGATATTGAATCTTGTCAAATGCTTTTTCTGCATCTACTGAAATAAGATTTTTAACTTGCATTTTGTTAATGTGGTCTATCACTTTGATTTGTGAATGTTGAACCATTCTTACATCCCTGGAATAAATTCCATTTGATCATGGTGGATGATCCTTTTAATGTATTGTTGTAGTCACCTTGCTAATATTTTGTTGAAATTTTTTGCATCAGTGTTCACCAGAGATATTGGCCTGTAATTTTCTGTGTTTGTGTTGTCCTCTGTTTTCAGTATCAGGGTAATGTAGGCCTCATGAAATGAATTAGGTAGGGTTCTCTCCTCTTCAATTTTTTGGAAGAGTTTGCGAATATGCATATTAAATCTTCTTTGGATGCAGAGGGGAGCTTTTACACAAGTTTGGTGCCCTAGTTTTTGTAGATGCCCTCCAGGAGACACCCCTTGATAATCTGGCTCTGGTGGCCCCCCAGAACCATAACCAATGGGGAAAGAGCTCTTAAACTGCTACCACCTCCAAGACACAGCAAGAGGCAACAGACACAGGGGTCCTTCTGTGAAGGTGGCCTATTAGCTTATCATCATAACTGCAGCCTGAAGGACAGGCATTTAATTAAACACACATGTAAGGGCTGGCTGTAATCCTATCCAGAGACTTCAGAGGCAGGCACTATCTTCATGCTCTTCCTTGGCCATACTCCAGAGTGCCAGTATACCCTGGAGGGGAACTTTTACATGCATTGTGTGCCCTGGTTGTTGTGGCTGCTACCCAGGGGATACCTCTTGATTGCCGGGCTCTGGTGGCCAGGGATACTTGTGTTCTTGGGTTCTCATGAAATTGTGACAAATAAAGAGACAGTTCTTGACAGGCTACCACCTCCAGGGCAGTGTGAAACACACCCTGCCTTTCTGTGAAAGAGGCCTATTTGCTGCTCTTGGGTCTTCCGCCTGAGGTGCAGGTTTCAAGTTTGTCTCAGAACTTGGGGCCAGAGGAAGTGCTCTCAGAGGTGTACACTGGTGGGCACCATCTTTGTGCTTACCCTCTGCCTTGCTACAGCTTACTGGTATTGCCCCAAAATGAGCTTATATATTTGTCTGGAGCCTTGATTTTTGTGACTGCCTCCCAGAGGACACCTTATGATACCTGGCTCTGGTGGCCAGCAAGGTTTATGCTTTCAGTCTCCCAGAAGTATATACACCTGAGAGTCTGGCTTCCAATCAGATCAGCCTGAATCTAGGTGCCAACTGAGATCCTACCCGTTGTTACATTGACTGGTCTTGACACACCCTCAACTTCTGGGAGCCATTAAGAAAAAATAGGATTTGTTTGGGTTGGTTTTTTTTTTAGTTGTTGTTGTTGAGTTGTATGAGTTTTTTACATATTTTAGATATTAACCCCTGATCAGAGGCATTGTTTGCAAATATATTCTCCCATTCGGTTGGTTTTCTTTTTACTTTGTTGATAGTGTCCTTTGCTGTATAGAAGCTTTTTAGTTTGTATAATCCCATTCATTTTTTTTTGCTTTTATTTCTCTTGCCTTTGGGGTCAAGTTCATAAAGTGCTCTCTGAACACAAGGTCTATAAGTTTAGTACTGATGCTTTCTTCTATGAACCAAACTGTTTTGGGTCTTATGTAGAAGTCTTTAATCCACTTTGAGTTAATTTTGGTATATGGTAACAGTTCATAGTCCAGATTTATTCTTTTGCATGTGGTTTTCCAATTTTCCCAGCTCCATTTACTAAAGAGGCTTTCTTTTCTCCATTGTATACTTTTTGCTCCTTTGTCAAAAATTATCTCTCCATATGTTTGTGAATTTATTTCTGGGTTTTCGATTCTTTTCCATTGGTCTGTATGTCTACTTTTCTGCCAATACCAAGCTGTTTTCATTATTGATACTTTGTAGTATAGACTGAAATCTGGGAGCGTGATGCCTCTAGCCTTATTCTTTTTTTTGAGGATTGCTTTGGTGATTCGTGGTCTTTTGTGGTTCCATATGAATCTGATCATTTTTAAAATCTATTTCTCAAAAGATAGTCTGTGGGATTTTTATTGGAATTGCATTAAATCTGTATATTGCTTTGGGTAATATGGCCATTTTAACTATGTTTATTCTTCCAATCCATGAACACAGAATATCTTTCCATTTCTTTGTATCTTCTTCAATTTCTTTTAATAGTGTCTTAAAGTTTTCTGTGTATAAGTCCACCACATTCTTTTTTAAGTTTATTTCTAAGTATTTTATTCTTTTTGTTTTGATTGCAAAAGTTATCATTTTTCTCATTTCTTTTTCTGAAGTTTCATTGTTTGCATATAAAAATGCTGTAGATTTTTGAACATTGATTTTGTATCCTGAAACTTTACTAAATTCATTTATTATTTGTAATAGTTTTCTGATGGAATCTTTAGGGTTTTCTATATAAAGGATCATATCATCTGCAAAAAGTGATAGTTAACGTCTTCATTCCCAATTTGGATGTATTTTATTTCTTTTTCCTGCCTGATGGCTCTGGTTAGACTTTCCAGCACTATATTGAATAGCAGTGGTAACAGTGGATATCCCTGTTTTGTTTCTGATTTTAGAAGAAAAGGTTTCAGTTTTTTCCCATTCAGTATGACATTCGCTGAGGGTTTGTCATATATGGTCTTTATTATGTTGAGGTACTTTCCTTCTATACCCATTTGGTTAAGTGTTTTGATCACAAATGGATGTTGTATCTTATCAAATGCTTTTTCTGCATCGATGGATATAATCATATGGTTTTTATCTTTTATTTTGTTTATGTGGTGTATCACATTGATCGATTTGCATATATTGAACCATCCTTGTGCCCCTGGGATGAATCTCACTTGATCATGATGTATATAATTGTTTTAATGCATTGTATTCTGTTTGCTAGTATTTTGTTTAGGATTTTTGCATCAGTGTTCATCAAAAATAGTGCTCTATAGTTTTCTTTGTGATGTCCTTACTAGGCTTTGGTATTAGGATAATGTTGGCCTTGTAGAATGAGTTGAGAAGTATTGCTTCTTCTTCAATTTTTTGTAAGAGTTTGAGGAGGAGAGGTGTTAGTTCCTCTTTGAATGCCTGGTAAAATTTGTTAGTGTGACCATCTGTTTCTGGACTCTTGCTTTTGGGGACTTTTTGGATGATTGTTTCATTTCCTTACCATTGATTGGTCTGTTAAAAAATGGGCAGAAGACCTAAACAGACACTTCTCCCTGAAGACATACAGTCAACAAACATGTGAAAAAATGCTCAACATCACTAGCAATTAGAGAGATGCAAATAAAAAACACAATGAGATACCACCTTACTTACACCTGTTAGCATGACTACAATCAATAAGACAAGGAATAACAAGTGCTGGAGAGGCTATGGACAAAAAGGAACCCTCATACACTGCTGGTGGGAGTGTAAATTGCTATAACCACTATGAAAGGCAGTATGGAGATTCCTCAAAAAATTAGGAATAAAATTGCCATATGACCCAGCAACCCCTCTTCTGGGTATGTACCCAAAAAACTTGAAAACCTTAATTTGCAAAGATACGTGTACTCCAGTGTTCATTGCAACAGTGTTTACAGTGGCCAAGCCATGGAAACAACAAAAGTGTCCTTTGATAGATTATTGGATAAAGAAGCTGTGGTACATTTACACAGTGGAATATTACTCAGCAATAAGAAAAGATGAAATACAGCAATTTGTGACAACATGGACAAGCCTTGAAAACATCTTATTAAGCAAAATAAGTCAGACTGAAAGAATCAAGAAACATATGACCTCACTCATAGATGGAATATATAACCGAAAGTAACAAAGACACAAAAATTGATGGACATAGTCTGTGGTTTGGTGGTTGCCTGGGGGTGGGGGCGGGGAAGTGAGGATGAAAGAGTGGGGGAGTATGGGGAGGGGGCATTAAATGTAAAAAAAAAAAAAAAGAAAAAACAGCCTGGGAAAGCTGGGATGGCTCAACGGGTTAAGCACTCGCTTTGCAGTCCCGGAGACCAAGGAATGAGTCCTGGCCCCGGCCCATGCAGACCTGTGTGCTGAACTGGGGTATGCTTCCCATGTGGGAGGCCCCCAGCCTGGTTCCCACCATGTATGGCCCTTGCCCACCTGTGTGGAATGAAACCATGTCAAAAACTGATGACATACAACTGTGGGGACTGCTCTGGACCCTCTCTCCTTCTCTCTGTCTCTCTCTGTCTGTCAAGGACAATGAAATAAATCTATTTTAAAAATAGCCTGCATGAACAATCATAAAAGTCTGAAACACATGCAGAGCTCAGCAGAGTTGAATGATAAGATTTATCTCCTACACAAGGTCATTCCTTCAAGACCATAAGAGATGGCTGTTTTATCTAATGCATAGAAACCATTACAGAGTTAAGCAAAATGAAGAAACAAATGAATACATTCTAAATGAAAAAACAAGATAAAACCTGAGAAGAACCTTAATGAAATGGAGATAAGTAATTTTACCTGACAAAGAGTTCAAAGTAATAGTCATAAAGATGCTCCCTGAACTGGAAATAAAGAACAAATTAACACAGTGAGAACTTCAACAAAGAGACAGAAAAAATAAGATAGTACCAATTAGAAGTCACAGAGTTGAAGCATACAATATTTGAGGTGAAAAAAAAAAAAAAAACACATTAGAAGGCTTCAGCAGAATAGATGAAGCAGAAGAAAGTATTAATGAACTCAAGGACAGGACAGTGGAGTTCACCCAATCAGAACAGCAAAAAGAAAAAAAGAATTAAAAAATAAGGTTAACTTAGGGGAATATATGAAATAACATCAAATGGACTGATATTTGCAGAAGGAAAGGGCATAAAAATTACTTGACTTGAAGACATAATGGCTGAAAACTTTTCTAACTTGGGAAAGGAAACAGACATCCAGATACAGGAAGCCCAGAGAGTGCCAAATAAGATGAACCCAAAAAGACTCATGCCAAAACACATTATAATTAAAAATTCAAAAATTAAAGACAAGAGAGAATCTTAAAATCAATGAGAGGAAAACAACTTGTTACATACAAGGGAGCCCCCTAACAGTATCAACAGATTTTCCAGCAGAAACTTTGCAGTTTGGGGGTTCTAGCCAGAGCGGTAAGACAAGAAAAAGAAATAAATGATATGATAATTAGAAAAAAAACTGACAGTTGCCAATAAATTTGAAAATGTAAAAAATGGACAATTGTAAATATAATTTTTAAAACTATGTTAAGGTAAAACAAAACTTTTATGTGATAACATAGGTAACCATCTTCATGATCTTTGGGGAAAGTAACTTTTATTTAAATACAATGAAATGCTAAATAGCAAGGAGAGTGAACAAACCGCAATATATGCAACAATGTGATTCAATGTTGTATACGTTTTATTTTAATTTTTTTAATGTTAAATTTATTAGGGTTACATTGATCAGTAAAAATTATATAGGTTGCAGGTCTTTTGATCACCATATATTTAGCTCCCTCTCCCTCCCTGCCCACCCTCCTCCCCCTTTATCCTCAAGTAACCACTAAATTATTGACTGTGTCCATGAGATTTTTTTTTCTTTGTTGCTTTCAGTTTTATATTCCACATATGAGTGAAGTCATGTAGTTCTTAGCTTTTTCTATCTGGCTTATTTCACTTAGCATGATGATCTCAAGTTCTATCCATGTTGCAAATGGCAGAATTTCATCTTTTCTTATTGCTGAGTAATATTCCATTGTATATATGTACCACAACTTCTTTATCCAGCCATATATCAAGGGGCACTTTGGTTGTTTTCATTTCTTGGCCACCGTAAACAGCGCTGCAATGAACACTGGGGTACATAAGTTTTTATGGACTAAGGTTTAAAAGTTGTTTGGGTAGATACCCAGAAAGGATATTGCTAGGTCATGGGGTAGCTCCATTCCCAATTTTCTGAGGAATCTCCATACTGTCTTCCAAAGCAGTTGTACCAATTTGTGTTCCTACCAACAGTGTAAGTGTTCCTTTTTCTCCACAGCTTTTCTGGCACTTGTTGTTTCTTGTTTTGTTGATTATAGCCATTCTAGAAGGTGTGAGGTGGCAATGTTGCATACTTTTAATCAAAAGGAGCCAGATACAAAGGAGCACACATTGTGTGATTCCGTGTCCATAAAGCACAAAAGCTGGCAAAACCTATCCTGTCAGTGGTCAGTGGCGTCCATGTCTGGAAGCGGGAAGTGAAGGTACCAGTGATGCTCTGCTTGTGTTTTACTAACATGGACATGTTCACTTTTGGAAAATTCATTGAGTTTTACATTCATAGTTTGCATTTTTTTATTTGTATAAAGTCTCTCCAGAAAGTATGCAGCCACTTAATATAAAAAATATAGGCATTATGGATGAATTTTTTCCTGAACAGCCCTTGTATGCTTTACTTCAATAAGAATTTTATTTTATGGAAGGCCAGGATGGCTCAGCAGGTTAAGTGCTCACTTTGCAGCACTGGGGACAAAGGATTGAATCCCAGCCCTGACCTGTGAGAACCCATATGCTGAACTGGGGTGTGCTTCCCATGAGGGAGACCCCCAGCCCAGTTCCTGCCCTGTGCGGCCCTGTCCACCTGTGTGGAACAAAACCATGTCAAAAAACTGATGATGTACAACTATGGAGACTGCTCTGGGCCTGCCCCCTTCTCTCTGTCTCTCTGTCAAAAACAATAAAATAAATCTTTAAAAAGAATTTTACTTTATTCTCTTTTAAAGATTTATTTTTATTGTTTTTTGACAGAGAGAGAGAGACAGACAAAAGACAGAGAGAAGGGGGGCGGCCCAGAGCAGTCTCCATAGTTGACAGCATTAGTTTTCTATGTAATTTCACTCCACAGATGGGCACAGGGCTGCGCAGGGCAGGAACTGGGATGGGAGCCTCCCGCATAGGTACCGGCAAGAACTGAACTGGGGGCACACCCCAGTTCAGCTTATGGTCCACCTGGGCCAGGGCCGGGATTCAATCCTTGGGCTCCGGGCTGCAAAGTGAGGGCTTATCCTGCTGAGCCATCTCAGATTCTCCTTATTCTCTTTTAAACAAAGAAATACAAATCCTTAGTAGACCTATAATGGTGAAAGCAAATTGAGCTAATATTTAAAAATCTACCCACCAAGAACAAAAATTCCAGGATCAGATGGTTTTTCTGTTTAATTCTACCATACTTTTAAGAAACAAGTAATTTCTATCTTATACAAACCGTACCAGAGCATAGAAAAAGAATGACCAACTCATTTCTTGAGGCTAGAATGAGGCTGATCTCCAAAACAAAAACAAACTGAAGAGGACAGTCTATGAAAGAAAGTTATAATTTAGTTTCTCAACTGTGAAGATATATATAGAAAATGAAAAACACCTCTTTAAGCAGAAATCAGGTAGAAAATCAATATCATTTGCTATATTAATAGATTAAAGGAGAAATTAAGTAAGCTGTCCTCAAAATGTGGTTGGGAAAACACACACACACACCTACATATAAACAAGGTTTCGTGTATTAGCACATGGCAATGCATTCTACAAAATTGTTTGTAAAAGCAAAATACTGGAAACAACCTAATTGCCCAGCAACAGAGAAAATGATATATAGGCTCAATGGAAGGCACTAAAGCTAATGTATCAACATAGATTAATATCATAAAAACATTGAAAAAAGTTAGGGAAGAATATAGACAGTATACCAGATATATAAAACATTCAAAATAAATACTACATGGCATGTGTAGACACATATATGTGTGATAAAAGCATGAAAGAATACATAAGAATGTGCATTAGAATAATACACTCCAAATTGAGGATAATGGTTACAACAGGGAAGGGAGGGGATTGGGATTGTTAAAGATACACAGAGAGCTCAATTTTATCTATGATATTTCATTCTTAACATCAGTGGAGGTTTATTGTGAACATTTATTATCTTCTGTTTTCTATGCCTGAAGTATTTCATAATTTTTAAAATAGCCTTTCTAGAAACCAGTCATTTGAAGAGAGCTGAAGAAAGTAAATATTGTTACTGTATGATTGTTAGTTTCAAATATTTTAAGGGACATCATGTAAAAGGAAAAGAAAGAATGTGTTCTGTTTTGTTAACACACAAGGGCTGTCTGGAAAGTATCCAGCCATGTAATAAAAATAGAGGCATTATGGCTGGGTTTTTTCCATATAGCCCTCGTATATGTACAAGCATTTAACAATAAAGTCACATACATATTAATGCTACTACATCAGAGGACAGAATTAGGACACATGGATGAAAATGCAAGAAGGAAGGCAGATTTGAGCCCAATATGGAGACATATTAACAACCAGAGGCAGCATAACGTAGCCGTGAGAGTGGAACTGCTTGGAGCCGGCCTGCTTGGCTTCAATCCTGGCTCTGCCCTTTGTAGGCGGTATGAACAGGGCAAGCTATTTAACCTCTCTTTGTCTGTTTGCCATTCTGTAAAATGGGGATAATATTAATGCCTATCTCACAGGGCTATAAAAGGATTAAATGATTATTTCTCAAGTGCTTAGAACAGTGCCCAGTACATAGCTAGCGCTATATGTTTATAAAAGAAATCAAACCTGGCAGATAAAGAGCCTCTTTGTAAAGCAATAAGCTCATATGGGCTCATGGAAAGGCTGGAGAAGTCTCTGCTAAGCGAGGTGTAAAGGAATCCTCCCTTTCTGGTATAAATGAGTGCTTGTCAAACTCCAATATGCACTCGAATTACACAGGGAGCTTGCTGAAATGCATGTTCCGGGTCAGTCTGTCCTGGGTGGTGCCTGAGATTCTTATTCTGATAGGTGTGCCAGTGCGGTGGGTTTCCTGGGGTCACCGCCTTGAGTAGCAGAGCTCTAGATAGCCTTTCCCTATGACCACACATCACAGTCTCAAACACGCTTAATCCTTATTTGCAGTACGTTCTAACAATATTGCTCTTTCAAAACCAACTTTGAACCCTCCATTAAGTAATAATTTAAATAAACACTAAAATGATTAAGAATTTATAGGCAGCTTGGGATGGCTCTTTTTATATAAATGTGTATCTTTCCATAATGTAGGTAATTATATAATTTTTTTATAAATTCAGCTTTTCATCTTTGGGGTTTTCTTAAAGCAGAAACACTTATAATGAGCTATTAAAACAATGACTTGTAGGGGAGGCAGTTTCTGTATTGTTTTGGAATTCACATTAGAGTCTGTATTTCATATGGTACAGAAAAGGATGTCACTCTAAATTTCCAAATAGGGAAGTGAGAGAGAGAAAACCATATTTGAGGACAGGAAAAAAATTACAAAGAAGAAGTAAGTCATTATAAATAAGAAGGGGAAATAAAAATAAAGAGGGATCATTTCCTTTAAATTTGAAGGTACGCTTCTGAGAGATATTAAAGAGAAAGACTAATAGGATTAACATTTTATATTAATTTAGCAATACTGGATAGGCAAATTAAACTCAGTATATCAAAGGACTCTGGTAAATCATTTTGGGCCCTGGTGAGAGCCCTGCTGATCTGACATGGATGCAACTGGAACTCCAGTTTTGAGCTGAAATAATGTGTTCTGAAGGATCACTGATGTCGAACAAAAACCCAGGAAATGGCGTGGTGCTTGGGGATGATTGATGATGTGGGAAGTTCTGGACGGTTTGGTCTGAATTAGACTCCATGCTTTCATTCAGGAATCCTCAGTGATGATAGTTCACATAGAGCCAAAGGGAACTCGAGTTTCCTTAGGACTGGATGTATACAGGCGATGAGTCTGCAACTATTATGTACCTAGTGTTTGGGGATTTTGGCCACAGAGTGGCTCATGATTATTTTTCAAAAATCTGTTGGAACCAATTTCTGCTGCCCCCAGAGCACAATTTGCAAATGTCCCTAGATCTGAAATAGTCAGTGAGGGGAGGGAAAGTGAGAGGGCAGTGACTAGGGCATTTGATTCTTTTACTGGTCTGCTGTTCAAGGTCAAAGCAAGGAGTTTCCAAGTTCTATATTTTGTTTCAAAAAAGGAATGTATAGATAAACTGTTCACTGGCCTCCTCTCATAACCACATCAAAATTATAACCAAACTACAGAATAACCATCATTGAGTATTGCCTAAAATCTAGCTTAACAGAAGTCCTATAACTAACGACACACAAAAGAAGCCTGGAGACTGATAGGTTGAGTGGAAACAGCCTGGTCCCACACCCAAGTGTGGCAGTTAAAAATTGGAAGGAAATAACTAGGCTGCGAGGATACTCCCCCGAGGAGCAAGGAGTCCAAGCACCATACTACTCTCCTCAGGCCAGGGTTCCAGTGCTGGGGAAAGAATTTCCCATAACTTCTGGTTATGAAAACCAGCAGAGAGGGGATGCAGGGATAGCTCAACAGGTTGAGCGCTTGCCTTACAACCGTGAAGTCTGGGGATTGAATCCCAGCCCTGGCCCATGCAAACCCATATGCTGAACTGGGGTGTGCGTCCCATGTGTAAGGGTCCCAGTTTGGTTCCTGCCCTGTGTGGCTCCACATTCACCTGTGTGGAATGAAGTTATGTTAAAATTAATGATGTACAACTATGGAGACTGCTCTGGGCCCTCTTCTCTCTGTCTCTCTCACAATAAAATAAATCTTAAAAAAAAAAAAAGAAGAAGAAGAAAAAGAAAAAGAAAAAAGTAAACCAGCAGAGATAGTGGCTGAGGCAGATGTAGGGCTGCTAGAGTTTCCGCCATTCCTCTTAAAGGGCCAGAGCATGGCCTTACTCACTGATAAACTCATTCACTCTGAACTCCTATGCTGGAGCAGCAGCTCCAAAGGTGCCAGGGACATGTGGGGAGGAAATGAATTTTCTGGCTTCAGATCAAGAGCTGGAGGGGCAGCTTTCTTCCAGACAGAAGTACTGGCAGAATCTATTGTTGCTTTGTTGAGCCCTGACCCAACCAGCATGCAGATAAGGGAAGTGCCATATCTGAGTCTCCATCAACAAGCTAACACCGTTTGCCTTCCTCTGGTGATTCCCTGAGACCCAGCCTCACCCAAATTTTGGGCCCACCCAAGCCACTTCCAGACTTTCTTAAAACCTCTCATAAGTTTACAAACCCCAAAATAGCAGCATCTAGCCTCAGAGTGTCCTTTACCTCTTGCTAAACAGCACCAAGACTTGCACTAGTGGCAGTTGACCTCAGTTCACACCTTAGCCTCTCCCAGGTACCTCCAAGTCCAGGACAAGTAGCAACCATCACTTTAGCTCGCACAACTGGCCCCAGAGAGGGCACAAGCAGTGACTGACCTTGGTGTGCACCAGAGCCTCTCCCAAGAGGCTCCAGAACCAACAAACCCAGTGGCCAGCTCAGACCACATAAGAGCATCATTCAACAACTCCCACAAATAACACACCCAAAGGACAGACCTAAATGGCATCAGAGCCCCGCTAAAGTGAGTCTTGCTTTGTAGGATCAACCCCTGCATAAGAGCTCCTCCACCGCAGTCAAGGCTAGCCCTCATAACCAATCAGCCTGAGAGCCAATCCCTCCAACTGATGTGAAAACAGCAACCAAGGCTCAACTATAACAGGAATGCACACACAACTCACACAAGGGACATACCTGCAGAATCCAGCTCAGGTGACCAGGGAGATTGCAGCACTGGGCTCCATAGGAGGCCTACTACATAAGGCCGTTCTACCAAGACTGGGAGACATAGCAGCTCTACCTAATTAATACATAGAAACACACACAGGGAGGCAGCCAAAATGGGGAGATAAATAAGCACATCCCAAATTAAGAACAGAACAAAACCCCAGAAAAAGAATTAAACAAAATGGAGACAAGCAATCTACCAGATGTAGAGTTTTAAACACTGGTTATAAGGATGCTTAATGATTTCAGTGAGAACTTCAACAAAGCGATAGGAAACATAAAAATGGACATAGAAAAACATAAAAAACAACAAGTCAGAAATGAAGGACACAGTAACTGAAATAGATACATTCGAGGGAATCAACAGTAGATTAGATGAAGAAGAGGGTAGAATCAACAACAATTGGAAAATAAGGTATTAGAAAACATCTAATCAGAACAACAAAAAGAAAAAGAATTCAAAAATTTGAGGATAGGTTAAGATTCCTCTGGGACAACATCAAGAATTCCAACATTTGCATTATAGTGGTACCAGAAAGAGAAGAACAAAGGATTAAGAATCTATTTGATTAAATAATGACTGAAAACTTCCCTAACTTGGTAAAGGAAATAGACATATAGGCCCAGGAAGTATAGAGTCCCAAACAGGATGAACCCAAAGAGCTCCACACCAAGATACATCATAATTAAAATGTCAAAGGTTAAAGACAAAGAAAGGATCTTTTTTTTTTTAAGATTTATTTTATTGTTTTTGACAGAGACAGAGAGAAGGGTGAGGGCCCAGAGCAGTCTCCACAGCCATACATCATTAGTTTAGACATAGTTTCATTTCACAGGTGGATGTGAGGCTGCACAGGGTGGAAATCAAACTGGGGGCCTCCCACAAGGGAAGCACACCCATGAGAACTGGGGGCCTCCCACATGGGAAACATACCCCGGGCAGGAACTGAACTGGGGGCATCCCACATGGGAAGCATGCCCCAGTTCAGCATATGGGTCTGCACAGGTCTGGGCCAGGCCAGGACTCAATCCTCAGACCCTGAGGCTGCAAGGCAAGTGCTCAATCCACTGAGCCATCCCAGCATCCACAAGAAAGAATCTTAAGAGCAGTAAGAGAAAAACAGTTTAATCACCTACAAGGGAGCTCCAATGAGACTGTCAGTTGATTTCTCTACATAACGTTTGCAGGCCAGAAGGGATTGGCATAAAATATTCACAGTGATGAAAAGCAAGGACCTTTGACAAAGGTAACACAGCAAAACTATCATTTATAATTGAAGGATAGATAAAGAGCTTCTCAGACAAAAAGCTAAAGGAGTTCACTACCACCAAACCAGTAAATAATAAATATGAAAGGGACTTTTTTTAAAAAGAAGAAGAAATAAAGATTTTAAAATATGAATAATAAAATGGTAATAACTACATATCTATCACAATTACTTTAAATGTAAATGGATTAAACACTCCAATCAAAAGAAATAGGGTGACTGAATGGATAGGAAAATAAGGCTCTTCCACATTCTGCCTACAAGAGACTCACTTCAGATTTAGAGGCATACACAGACAAAGTAAAAGGATGGAGGAAGATACTTTATGAACATGAAAACAAAAATGGAAAAAGAAATACTGAGGAAGCAATTGTTACCAGACAAAATAGACTTTAAAACAAAGGCTTGATAATCCCACTTCTGAGTATTTATCCAAAGCAATCCAAAACACTAATTTGAAAAGACAAATGTGTGCATATCTTCTTCGCAGCATAATTTACAATAACCAAGATATGGAACAACCTAAATGTCTATCAGTAGATGAATGAATAAAAAAATGATATGTGACAGTGGACTACTTACTCAGCCATAAAAAATAATAAAACTTTGCCATCTGCAACAGCATGGATGGGCCTAGAGTAGGTATTATGCTAAGTGAAATAAATCAGATAGAGAAAGACAAATTTATGATTTCACTTTCATGTAGAATTTTAAAAGTTAAATAAACAAGCAAAATAAATGAACAAACAAAACATGAACATACTCATAGATACAGAGAACATTTTGATGATTGCCACATTGTGTGTGTGGGGGGGGAGGTGGATGAAAAAGGGGATGGGATATAATAACTGTGCATGTTGTCAAGTGGGTCCTAGACTTATTGGGGTGATCACTCTGTAAATTACATAAATGTCCAATCACTATGTTGTTCACCTGAAACTAATACAATATTGATGTCAACTGTAATTGAAAAAAAGAATTTTTTTTTAAACCAACAATGGAAAAGGAACATATAAGAGAAGTTAGGGAAAGAAGAGCAGGCATTTAAAAAGATAATTCTACAGTTTTAAATTTGTGTTATTTAAAATAGCTGTAGTATTTTACTCACCACCACTGCACAGAGGTTGTATTTAGGATGTTTCCGAAAAATTGGACAAATATAAGGAGTAAGATCCAAGTTAGTGAGTGGGTAGTGAATATCTGTTCTCAGTTTCCTTTTCATTATACCCAAAATGTCAAACCTGGACAGATAGTAAATGTATGAAATAGAACGTAAGTTTTTGAAATATTCATGAATGAAGTCCACATACCTTAATAAATTCCAAGTAAAATTAAAAGTAATTTCTTGCAAAGATTATTTGGTACAGTTATGTACATATTTTTTTGTAATCTACATATTTTTAGAATCTCTACATCCCTAGCTCTCACCAAAACTGAGAGGAGTGGGCCAGGAGCTTGAGTGATGGAGTGAGACAGTGTAGAGTCACTCAGATGGGAGAAAAAGAAAGAGATAAAGCCAGAAGCGGCATCAAGGGAGTAGGAACAACATCAATAATTTCCCAGAGACGTCCCTTCTGCTACCACTGTTCACTCTAACCAAGCTGA
>PVKE010029805.1:0-20006 GCA_004027555.1 Craseonycteris thonglongyai | reverse complement strand
CTAAATCTGTCTTTATCTGTAGCTACTTTGAATTAATAAATATTGTTAATAATTATCCATGTTCTTTTAATTCCCCTGGACGTGAGTTTTTTGGCCCTTTAAATAATTATTGTTGTTGTTTTTTACGTAGGTAGATAAGCCGTATATCTATATTTCAGTACGAGGTGTACTCAGCGAGCTATTGATAGATTAGCAAAAATTAAGTCATATTATTCTTTCATGATAAATTTTCCTGGCCCAAAAAAAAAACGCGAAAGTGAAATATTGAAATCAAATTATCAGCCATACTGTGTATTTTTATAACAACTTTTTCATATTTATGAACAAATAGTACAACTTATACATTGCAGTTGATAAAAAAATTAAATTGCATTTTAAGTTAGTAAAAATCTATCTTGAAAAAGTGTCGGAAAATCGAATATTTTAGGTACCGCATGTACGGAATGCTGCTATCAAAAGTTGGGTCTGGAAATTTATTTTCTCCATGAGCCTATATCTCGAAAACTTAATAAGTGATTTAAAAAATAAAAAATAGCTTTGAACATATATTTTACTTATCTACCCATACCTCGCTGGAATGCACCTTATACTGAAACACAGTGTATAAACATAGTATGCATTTCACATCCCTTCTTCCTCCTTAGACTACGCCTATGACAACAAGTCGATCGCGACACACTTTTAAGATAAAAAGTAGATCTTATATACAGAAAAGTTGGCCACCCCTGATCTATACTAGCGTGATGGTCTCAGGCAAGTTTCCCTATCAGGGTCTCTGGGCTTGGAGCCCATGGATTTTCACCTACAATATCTAAAGAACATGAGTCTAAAATGAGGTGGTCCAGGGATGTCAGGATAGCTCAGTGGTTGAGTGCTTGCCTTCCAATTGCAAGGTCCAGGGTTCATTTCCTGGCCCTGGTCCTGCAATCCCATATGCTGAGCTGTGGCACAACTTGTAACCACTGGGACAACACAGCAGTGAAGGTGCTCACCTCCCATGTGGGAGGCCCCCAGTTCGGTCCCTGCTCCGTGCAGCCCCACGTCCACTTGTGTGGAATGAAACCATGTCACAAGTAATGATGTACAGCTATGGAGACTGCTCTGAACCCCCCCCCCCCCCACTCCTCTCTTCTCTCAATTAATAAAATAAATCTTAAAATAAAAATTAAATTAAATAAAATAAATAAAATGAGGTGGTTTGGAGAGGGAGGACAGAATCAACCTGCTTTCTACTGATCTACAGAGCTGTGAATAGAAGTTAGTACTTTAAATAGAGGGCCATGCTTCAAACCAGTGTTTTTCATCATTTTGGATGGCATATGGACAGCCATCCCCCATTGTCAATGCCAGCAGATGGAAGTCATATAAATGAAATCTTGAAATATGTATTAACACAAGTGATAAGTGGCTATGGCAGGAGTCGGGAAGGTAGGACCTGAATGAATGAAATTGGGAAACATGAATCTCCAGCAGAATGATTTCCAATGGTGACCTCTCTAAAGGGGGCAGGCTTTCTTATATCTCTGAATCCAGGGGACTCTCCTAGCAAATAGTGATTGAGCAACAGCTATGTGGCAGGCACTTTGCTAGGCACTGGAGGTGAGCAAACCAGGTCAGAATTTTGTCCTTCTGAGGGTGACATTCTCCAAAGAGGGACATACCATATGCATTGAATATAAATTGGAATTCCCTCAGTGCCTCCTGATAGTAACTTCTCTATGCTCACTTTCAAAAATATGTCACCCCACTTCCTTGGCCCGTTAAGTAGTGCTCCCCACCCAGGCCATTGGCCTCTCTGAGTTTCAGTTTTCTCATTGGTTAAATGGCGATGGGTATAGTAAAAATCAACAGAAGACTAGTGATTTTTTTTTTTTTAAGATTTTTTTTTTTTCTTGTTTTTGACAGAGACAGAGGGCTACAGAGACAGAGAGAAGGGGGAGGGCCCAGAACAGTCTCCATAGTTGCATATCATTGGTTTTTCCACATAGTTTCATTCCACAGGTGGGCACGGGGCTGCACAGGGCAGGAACTGGGCCGGGGTCTCACCCCGGCAAGAACTGAACTGGGGGCACTCCCTGTTTCAGCATATGGGTCTGCTTCGGCCGGGATTCGATCCTCGGTCCACAGGACTGCAAAGTGAGCGCTGAACCCACTGAGCCATCCCGGCTTCCCCTAGAATAGTGATTTTAGCATGCAAACAATCCTCCAAGGAACCCCCTAGAACTGCAGAGTCCTGGGCCTAACCCCCAGCAATCTGTTCTTGGGTGATTCTGAGGCAGGTTGTCCCAGATGGGACCACTACAGTCTCACTCGGAGAGCAGTGTACTAGATGATGAATGTGAAAGAGTGTGTTCTCTCAACATCACCTGCATTAATGCCACATGCAAAGAATAATTAGAATAACTGGCTTGGCATATCGGCCCTGTCTTTGATGGGGGTGGCCATAAAAATGCAGCCTTCAGTCTCCTGCTGTGGGGAACCTGTTTGATGGTCCCAGTTGCTGCCCTTCTGTACCTTTCCTTGGTCTTTGTGCTAAGACTGACTAGCTAATGACTGAGCAGGGTGGGATTGGGGTAGTCTCTTCCTCTGTAATTTTCTTTTCCTTCCCCTTTTTCTTCACAAGGGTCAGGTCTGCTTCATGGTCTAAAGGCTCTCATCTTTAGCTTTCCTTATTCTTTACAAGTGCTATCCCCAGTAATTCTCTTGAACATCTTGTCCCACCTTGGCATCTTCTTCTCTGAGGACCTGAATTGATGAATGCACTTCGCTTGGTCCCTGGCATCAGAATAGCCTTCACTAGTGCTGTTTATTGCATGTTCCTTCCTAATGGCAGCAATGCTTGACCAGTGGGATCATATGCATGCAGGGAGGTGAGAGCGGGCCCCTCCCAAGTCATTGTATCCTGTCTTCAGCAGGCCTTGATACAGCCATGTTAGCATGGGATTATAGAGGTTGTTGTCTGGTTCAGTGATCCAGAGCACGGTCTTGCAGCTGGCTTTTCCAGCTTGACATCTCAACTCTGCATGGCCTTGTGCAAGTTACTCATCCTCTGTGTCCTGATGCTGTGTGAAATACGTATGTAGATAGTGTCTACTTCATAGGGCTATTACCCAGAACGGTTGAAACTGGCCCTGCTGGAACGCTCTCTGCCTCATAGCAATGTGTTCAAATTTTAGGAGCTGAAAAACAAATACCCTGCTCTCCCACTTCTCTGTGGTTTCTGCCATTTCTTTGGGTGAAGAGGCCACGAGATACACTGGAAACACCGTGGTTCCAGGCTTGCTTTGCCACTTCTTGTAACAGGGTCTCTATAGGCCATTTTCTTTCTGTACTATTCTTTTGTTTCTTTTTTTTAAATTACATTTATTGGGGTGACATTGGTTAGTAAAATTACATAGGTTCCAAATGTACAATTCTTCAATACATCGTCTATGTGTTGCATTGTGTTCACCACCCAGAGCCAGTTCTCCTTCCATCACCATATATTTGACTCCCAATCCCTCTCCTCACACCTGCCCCGCCCCCCTCTTACCCTCTGGTAACCACTAAACTATTGACTGTGTCCATGAGTTTTGGTTTCTTTGTTGCTTTCAGTTTTATATCCCACATGTGAGTAAAGTCATATGGTTGTTAATTTTTTCTGACTTATTTCGCTTAGCATGATGATCTCAAGTTCCATCCATGTTGTCACAAATGGCGGTATTTCATCTTTTCTTATAGCTGAGCTATTCTGTTTCTTTATTTATGAGTCCAAGAATTTGAACTTCTCAGAGATTGGACTTTATTTCTAGCCCCCAAGAGTTTATGAAAGGCTAGTACTCTCCAGGGGCAAATTTCTTCTTCCAGTCTGTCCATTAAATATACACTAAACATGTGTTATTGGCTCAGCTCTGTGCTAGGCATTGCGGATCCAGAAATGAAAAGAGAAGTTACTTGCCTTCAAATCACTGAGTCTTCCTAGGGAGACAAACATGTCCACAGAGAATTCCAGCACAAAAGGGTTTTGTGATCACCTAGAAATGAAAGACTTCTGCCTTGGTTTTTACTAACATTTTATAATGGGAAGTGGGAGAGGTACAGGAAATCATTTCCTGATGGTGTTTGCTCAGAGAGGAAGGACAGTGTGTTTCAATGTCCCGTGCTTTAAAAAAGTAAAAAGGAAAGTATTTTTTCAATTGAGAAAAAGAAACTTAAAAAACAGTGGTGGCTAAACAAACAGGGAGAGTTTATTTTTTCTTTTACAAGTCATGAATTCAGTTAATGATTAGTGAGAGTGAGAACCAAGGGGTGTTTGGTGTTCAGAACTCTGAGAGGCTGTGTTCTGCGATCTCTTTGGCACTGAGGTCAGCTTCACTTGCTTCTCTTCAGCTCTGAGACATCCCGCTCTGCGATGTGGCCAGGCCTCTGGGAGAGATGCTTCTGGTTGTGGGGGCTCCTTTCGTGGCTCAGTGTTGGAGATGCAGGTAAACTGTGGTCTCAGTCCTTGGGTGGAATGGTTCTTTCTCAAACCATTACTTATGCAGTGCTAACCTTTGGAAGGTCCCCTAAAAGCCCTCTTTCCTGACATTAGTTTACAAGAGGGAGAATTAGCCCTACAGTCATAAGGGGAATGATGGTAACCAGGGCTCTTTTTCAAGTCAGAAAAATTAAACTTTCTCTAGCTGATTTACTCATTTTCCTAAAATGCTCATTACTACTCCTTTTTGTTTTGCACAAGAAAATAAAATTACATTAATTCCAAATGTCATTCATTTTCATTCTATAAATATCCACTGTTTCAATATATATTTATTGATTTTTCTTTCTTTTTTTTTTTTTTTTTAAGATTTATTTTTATTGTTTTCTGACAGAGAGAGAGACAGAGAGAGTCAGAGAGAATGGGGAGGGCTCAGAGCAGTCTCCATAGTTGACAGCATTAGTTTTCTATATAGTTTCATCCCACAGGTGGGTGTGGGGCTGCACAGGGCAGGAACTGGGCCCGGAGCCTCCTGTATGGCATGGGCCCCGGCAAGAACTGAACTGGGGGCACAACCCAGTTCAGCATATGCTGTGGTTGGGATTCGATCCTCGGTCCCCGGGGCTATAAAGTGAGTGCTTAACCAGCTGAGCCATCCCAGTGTCCCCTCTCTCTTTTCTTCTTTGATTTTTAAATTAAAAATTTTCATACTAACAACCGATTTTGTTATTGAGATTGTTAGACGTCCTTACGAATGTTGCTGACCCAACTCAAGTCCAGGTTTATCATCCATCCCTCCTGGCAGGACAATGATAACCAGTCCCTGGTAACTGTGGATGACGGTTGAAACGATTTCCCTCAGAAGCCATTTGTATTCTACCTTTCCCTTTCAAAACCCCCACCCACAGCTTCCGCTTGCTTAATATAGCAAATCTAAACCCTCATGTGTGGCATTGAGATTCTCTGACTAGAGAAGATCCCCACACCCTTAGAAAGCTCCCAACACTTCATTCTCATTGTCCAGCTTTACACTATGTCATTCCTTCTGCCTGGAGTTGTTCATACCACCTTTTCATTCATTTAAACTCTTCCCATCTTCCAGGAGGGTCTCCATGATTCCCACCTCCCTTCATTCCTCTACTCAGCACCCCTTCTCTGCTCCAAAGTTCAGTTTGCTTCAGTGTGTTCACTGCCTGCATGTATGGGTTGCTTTAAAAAGGTATTGCCTAGTTTCATGTGACATTTATTTGTATATGTGCATGAAATAGGCTGACCAGACCTATAATTTTAAATAGGACAGAAAACAGAGTTATTGTCCCATTTCAAATGGTACATGTGGTCAGCCCACTGATACCATGTGAGATTAGGCTGACCATACGTACCATTTGAAATGGGACAGTACTGTTATTTTCTGTCCCGTTTAAAACAGTAAGTCTGGTCAGCCTAGTATGAAATGACCTCCATATATATATATGTGTGTGTGTGAAATGTATGTGTGTGTGTGTGAGAGACAGAGCAGAGAGAGATCTCTTTTCATGTCAACATACAGACATATGTTTTCTTAATGTCTGTTTATACACTATCTATTAGATCTGAAAGGATTTATATCTTCTACGTTTTTGATAGATGTGAGAAAAACTGCCCTGTATAGAAATTATAATATTTAATATTATGGAAGACTAGCCATTTCTCTACCTCTCTGCCAGCACTTTGTAATATCAAATGTTTTCATATTGTCAATATGATAGAAAAAATGATATTACATTGTTGTCTTAATTCTTATTTCTTATTTTCCTTTCTGCTTCTGGTGTCTTGTCCTATAAAGATAACCTCTCATATTTTCTTCTAAACTCTACATTTATTTTTATTTCTCATATTTTTATTTTTATATTTATTATTTTGTATGTACGTTTATAAAGGAAGTTTATCTTTTTTTTTCTTGTGTTGCCCTTGTCTGGTTTTGATAGTAAGATTATTATATTAATAATCTTATAAAATAAATTTCTAGTCTATGAAACAGTTTATATAAGATAAAAATTATCTGTACTTTAAAGGTTTGGTGGAACTCTCAAATAAAACAACCTGAATCTATTTTAGGGCCAGAGAAGACTCTTGATCGCCAATTCAATTTTTTAATGCTAGTAGGTTTATGTGTTGTTGTTGTTGTTTTTATTTCTTCTTGAATCAATTTTAGTAAATTATATTTTTCTAAAATATTATCCATTTCTTTTAAGTTTTCCAATTCATTTGTCTGGGGATTTTTAAGTAAACCTTTCTATCCTTAATGTTCTGCATTTATACTATAAGCTGTCTAGCATAGGTTTATTTTTTTAATCTTGTTCATTATCCCCAGTATAATTTTTGATTGGAGAACTCCTACCTTTCTGTTGTTGTTTTTTGGGACATTCTTAGCAATTATCTTTTCAAAAAATTGCCTTTCTCATTTTCTTCCTTTGGAGAGCAATTACTAGATAAATGTTGAAGCCTTTCATTTATTGTTTGTACATTTTAACTGAAATTTTATATTGAAAAAAGTTTCTTTTACATCTGTACTAGACATTATAGTATTGATTTTTTTAATGATTTTTTTATTTCCAATTTTCTAATTAACTTTTTTCTGTAGATCATATAATTTATGCTTGTTTTAGTTTATAACTTTTTTGTGCTGTCTTTATTTTTATATTTGCATCTTCTCAGCATACTTATTTTAAAGTCTATGTCAAAGTTTCCTTTTTTAATTGGTTTTATTGACTATTTTTGTAAACATTCGATTTCTTTATATATTTTAACATTTTATTTGCAGGATTATTAAAAGTAAACTTTTTATTGAAGTACAACACATATACAGAAAAGCACACAGATTATTAATGCACAGATTAATGAATTTTCCGAGTCAACTCACCTATGTAGCCATCACTCTGACCAACAAATTAAAAATGACCAGGAGCCTAAAATCCATTCTCTGTATCCCCTCGTAATTACTACCTCCCCCAAGATAACCATTATCTGGACTTCTAGCAGGATAAATTAGTTTCATTTTAATTTTCAATGAAAAGTTTGTCTTTGGCCTGTCTATCTAACCTGCCACCCCCACCTCAGGTTCTCTCCTCTGGGCAAGTGAGTGTTCAGCTCCCTGTTGGTGAGATCTTATGTTATATCCTGCCTCCCTAAACAGAGTGATAGCCCCAGGCAAAAAAGTCAATAGCTGTTTTTTGTTTGTATTGTTTTCTGTTTAGCTTCCTTTTCTGAGTTGTGGAGTCTCTCTCTGTCACTGGCTCCCTCAGGTGATCCTGGTGATGGTCTTCCACACCTGACATGGCGCATCTTTGGATCCCACTTACCACAGAGCTGAATTCTTACAACTTCCTTCTCCCAAACCTGGAGCCCAGCACCATTTTTTAATTTCTGTTTTTGTTTGTGGAGATTCATTATTTTATATTTGAGATTGTCTAACATGTTTTTCTCTCTCTTTTCGGAAAGATTTTATTTTTAATTGTTTGAGAGTAGGGGGGAGAGAGAGAGAGAGAGAGAGAGAGAGAGAGAGAGAGAGAGAGAGAGAGAGAGAAGGGGGAGGGCCCAGAGCAGTCTCCATAGTTGACATTAGTTTTCCATATAGTTTCACTCCACAGGTGGGTACAGGGCTGTGCAGGGCAGGAACTGGGCTGGGAGCCTCCCACATAGGTCCCGGCAAGAACTGAACCGGGAGCACTCCCCAGTTCAGCATGTGGGTCCTCATGGGCCGGAGCCGGGATTCGATCCTCGGTCCCCGGGGCTCCAAAGCGAGCGCTTAACCTGCTGAGCCATCTCAGCTTCCCCTAGACACCCTTTCTTACTTTAAGGATTGTTGGGTACTGAATTTATTTTATTGGTTGTTTTTTTTTTACCCTGCATCTATTGAGATAAGCATATGGTTTTATTTTTTCTTTTAATTTGCTCACATGTGAGTTACATTAATATATTTTTTAATGTTAAACCACCTTTTCATTCCTTGGATTAAACTGTTCTTGCTATGATGTATTTTTGTTCTTATAATCTTCAGTGCATTTAGATTTTCTGATATTTTATTTAGGGTTTTTTATGTCTATGTTTAATAGTGAAACTGGCTTTTAGTTTTCATTTCTCCTTCTTTCTTTGTCCAGTTTTGGTACTTTGGTTATTTTTTAGAATGGTTTGGATTTTGTCTCCCCCCTTTCTATTTTCTGGGACAGTATGTGCAAGATAGGAACTGAAGAATTGGGAAAATGTCTTTAAAATTATCTGGCCTGGTAGAAATTTTTTATGAATAAATTTAAAACTACTGTTTTAATTCCTTTATGCTACAGTTTTACATTTGATTTTTTGTTTTGTTTTGTTTTTTTACTAAGTTTTAGTAAGCTGTATTTTTCTAGGTTATTATCTGTTTTCAGAAAAATATCTGTATTTTTAACTTTTGGGAGAGTATAAGCATGTTTTATTATGATTTAAAAAACTACTGTGAATATATCACCTTTTTATTCTCTATACTGTTTATTTGTGACTTCCCTCTTATTTTTTCTTACTCTGTCTTATCAAATATCAAAAGTACATCTGTTTCATATTATTCTTTTCTAAGAACTAGCTTTTGGTGTTTATTGTGTGCAGCAGGTATTATTCTAGGAAGCAGAGTAAACAAAATGGATAAAATTTTTGCTTTCTCTGAAAGTATATTCTAATGTGGGTAAACCAATGTGCAAGAAGTTTAATAATACACTAATAAATGTCACAGTAGAATAGAGGGTGATAATTGTGATAAAAATAAATCCATCAAGATAAGGAAGATTGAGAGAACAGGGATGGGGACTACAGGCAGGTTACAATTTAAATAGGGTAGTTATATCTGACAAACGAAGACTTGAAAGAGGAGAAAGAATTAGCCACGTACTGGTAGATGTCTGGGGAGAGACACTTCAAGCAGAAGGAACAGCCAATGCAAAGACCTGAGGGGAAAGCCTGTCTAGAGTGAGGAGGAGCTAAGAGGACACAGCAAGCAACAGTTGGATGGAGAAAGGGCTGCTGAAGGAGGTAGTTTATTTTACTTAGGGTATTAGTTTATTGTTAGGACTTTGGATTTTATTCCAAATGGAATAATGCCTTGGAGGCTTTTGCACAGAGGTGTGATATGATTTGACTTACTTTTTTGGCTACTGTGTTCCAAATAGACTGAAAGGAGCCAAGGGTGAAGGCAGGAAGAGAAGTTGTAGGCCACAGCAATAATTTTGAGAGATGATGGTGGGCAGAACCAAGGAGGTAACAGGTACAGTAGTCCCCTTTAGCCACGGTTTCACTTTCCACATTTCATTAACCTGTGGTCAATGGCGATCAGAAAATACTAAGTGAAAAATTCCAGAAATAAAAAATGGATGTTTTAAATTGTGTGCTGTTCTGAGTATCTCTCTTTATCTCACCATGTAAGCATTGTATCATTTCACATTATCACAAGCAGAAGGGTGAGCATAGTACAATAAGCTATTTGAGAGGGGATACTGGGATGGTGCAGTGTGTTGAGCACTTGCCTTGTGGCTGCGGGGTCCAGGGATTGAGATCCAGCCCCGGCCCGTGCAGACCCATATGCTGAACTGGGGCAAATTTTACATTTGGAATGCCCCCCGGTTTGCAGGGGCATGCTTCTCATGTGGGAGGTCCCCGGTTTGGTTCCCACCCTGTGCAGCCCTGCATCCACCTGTGTGGAATGAAACTATATCAAAACTGATGATGTATGGCTGTGGAGACTGCTCTGGGCCCTTCTCTCTGTCTCTCTATCAAATAATAAAATGAGTCTTAAAAAAGTATTTGAGAGAGAGAGAGGCCACATTCACATAACTTTTATTACAGTATATTATAAGAATTGTTCCACTTTATTGTTAGTCATGGTTTGTTAGCCTCTTATTGTGACTAAATTATAAATTAAACTTTAATATAGGTATGTATGTCTAGGGAAAAAACATAGTCTATATAGGGTTTAGTTGTACTATTTGCGGTTTCAGGCATTCACTGAGGGCTGTTTGAACCTGCCCTTTGTGGAAGAGGGACTGCTGTAGGTAGTGAGAACGCTTCAATTCTGAATATCTTGCCCTGAGGGGTGAACCATTAGGATTTTGTGTGTGGTGTGTGAAAGAAAGGGAAGAGTCAGAGTGGTCTCCAGGTAGATCGGCCTGAGCAACTACAGTGTGTTGCTAACAATGTCGTTTTCTTTCATTTCAATGATTTATGCTCTCCCCTCCCCCATATATTTTAGTTGGAGTTATTGCATTGCACTTTTTCAACTTCCTTTTTTTTTTTAAGATTTATTTTTATTGTTTTTGACAGAGAGAGAGAGAGAGAGAGATACTGAGACAGAGACAGAGACAGAGACAGAGAGAGGGGGAAGGGCTCAGAACAGTCTCCATAGTTGCACATCATTGGTTTTTCCACATAACTTCATTCTATAGGTGGGTGTGGGGCTGCACAGGGCAGGAACTGGGCCGGGGTCTCACCCCGGTGAGAACCAAACTGGGGGCACTCCCCAGTTCAGCATATGGGGCTGCACGGGCTGGAGCCGAGATTCAATCCTCGGTCCCCGGGGCTGCAAAGCAAGCACTCAACCCACTGAGCCATCCTGGCTTCCCCACTTTTTCAACTTTCTGAATTGCAAGATTAATTTACCTAATCTGTATCTTTCCCTTTATTTTCTTAATATTTAAGGTTATGCATATCCTTCTAATGCTGTTTTAGCTACTTTACTCAAGTTTTTATATGTATTGGTTTTATTGTCATCTAGTTTTTAATATTCTCTAGTCTCTACTCAAGATTGTTCTTTAACCCAAGAGGGGGTTTTAAAATTTCCAAATGTATTTTAAACTAATTTGATTTATTATAGTCAGATAATGTCTGGATAATATATATTCTTTGATGTATGTTGGACCTTGCTTTTTGACATACAGTGCTCATTTAAAAGGAGTGTTAATTCTCTGTCTGATGGATACAGGCTTCTCTGGATAATCAATACAGCAAATTTATTCATTTATGTGGTTCAAGTCTCATGCTCAAGCAGAGTCCTTTTATCTTTTCTTTAAAAAGCTGGGGAAGGCTGGTGAGGTGGTAGAGTCAGGCATCTTTCTCTCTTGGGTACTGCACTCTCTTCACGAATTTGCGTGTCGTCCTTGCACAGGCGACATGCTAATCTTCTCTGTATTGTTCCAATTTTAGTATATGTGCTGCCGAAGCAAGCACAAGGGTACTGCACTCTCAGTCAGGGCTTCATGCCAGGGTGTCCAAGAACTAGCTGTTCAGAAGGGACATGCTGGGGAAGCCAGGATGGCTCAGTGGGTTAAGCGCTCACTTTGCAGCGCCGGGGACCGAGGATCGAATCCCGGCCCCGGCCCGTGCGGAACCATATGCTGAACTGGGAGCTCCCCCGGTTCAGTTCTCTCTCTGTCTCTGTATCTTTCTCTCTCTCTCTGTCAAAATAAATAAGTAAATAAATAAATATTAAAAAAAAAGAAGGGACATGCAACGGGGTTTGGGGACCAGGTCTGAGGATCAGACTCAGAGATGGTGAAACTGCTGGTGTATCTCAGCAGTGTCTAAGGGTGGGGTTCCCACAATCCACTCATGCTATCATATCCCAGGGCACCCCGGATCCACATGCCACTTGTGTATGTGCTTCCCAGGTACCTCCGAAGGCAGATAACCAATGCAGAAAATGAAAATTGCTGTCTTCTTCACGAAGGGCTGCACAAACCAAAGTCTGCAGTCTAGACCTGTCCTCTGATTCCGTAAATGGCTTTGTTGCTCCTGCTGGTCCTTCCTTATAAGCTGTGCTGGGAACCAGGTGCCACAAAAGTGGACATGGGGGTAGGATGTTAGGTATTGAAGATGAGCCAGATTTTCAGCTCCCTGGAAGGTAGGAGTTTCATGCTGCATTTTTAGGTTCAGTATTTCAAAAGGCCCTTCAATGACCTTGACCATAAAGTATGGTCAATGTTAAAAGATGTCCATGTACTACGAGGTGCTTAAAGTAGTATAGCTTGTGAAAGTTCTTCTCTGCCATCTGGCTAAGCAGCCATAGACTGGGCATGGGAGGCACTGGACGGGCTCTCAATTGCTCAAAAGGACAAGAAGTGATGAGGCTGGACTGGGGTGTTCAAACCAGAATGAGCTTGGTCCCAGAACAACTTCTCATTTTGTTGCCCAGGGTTCTTTTTAGAAATATGTGTTATTTTGCTGGAGCTGTCATAACAAAGTGCCACAGATGGGGTGGATTAAATAACAGAAGCTTATCGACACACCATGCTGATGGCTAGAACTTTGAGGTGAAGGTAGCAGTTGGGTTGGTTTCTTTTGAGGGCTGTGAGGGAAGGTTCTGAGACAGGCTCTCTTTGATTTGTACAAGTCTTCACATTGTCTTTCTTCTGTGTCTGTGTCCAAATTCATTCTTCTTAAAAATATATCAGTCATATTAGATTAAGGCCCATTCTAATGGCCTCATTTTAGTCTAACTACCTTTGTAAAGACCCTATGTCCAAATGTAGTCACACTCTGAAGCAGTGGGGTTTAGGACTTCAACATATACATTTATCGGTGAGGGGCAGGACAACTCAGTTTAGCCCATAACAATATCCATTTCACAACGGCTTTTCATCTTCTCTGGTTGAGAAATATTTATGTTTTTCTCTAGTGTTTAATATTTAGATATGAAAAATAGTCACAGATTTTGGTTTCAGAAATCACGTAGCTTTTAATAAATGAGTCAAATTATTGTGCTAACTGATTTAGAGTGCTTGTAAACCCCTGTTGTTTTGTTCTTTTCAAGAACACCTTTCTTCCTTCTAAGAACAGATGATTTCATCTTGGATCTTTCTTATTTTGTTTTGTTTTCTTCCAGGAGATACACATCCTACCCAACAGCCAAAGTGCACTGACTTCCAGAATGCCAACCTCCTCCAAGGCACCAATCTCAAAGTCCAGTTTCTCCTCTTCACCCCTTTGGAACCTAGCTGTGGGAAGCTAGTTGAAGAAAGTAGTGACATCCAAAACTCTGGGTTCAATGCCACTCTGGGAACCAAACTAATTATCCATGGATTCAGGTGGGAACTAACTAATCAATAGGATCACCTCCAGTAAGAATTAAAAAGTAACCATTGGAAGTTAGTGGGAAGAGGAGAAATGTATTTACTGACTGTCACATGTCTCATCTCTCTCCTCCTGTTGTCTTTGAAAGTGTCTCAGATTAACATGAACACACATCACACTGTTCATTCTTTTTTGTTTTTTAAGGTTTATTTTTATTGTTTTTGACAGAGAGAGAGAGAGAGAGAGAGAGAGAGAGAGAAATACAGAGAGAAATACAGAGAGAAGGGGGAGGGCCCAAAGCAATCTCCACAATTGTACATCATCAGTTTTCAATATCCTGCATGGGAGGCACGTCCCCACAAGCTGGGAGCTTTTTATGTGGGAAGCATGCAAGGGTGGGAGACAAACTGGGGGCCTCCCACATGGGAAGCTTGCCTCAGCAAGAAATGAACTGGGGGCACACCCCAGTTCAGCATATGGGTCTACACGGGCCAGTGTTGGAATATGATCCGCGGACCCTAGGGCTGCAAATGAGCGCTCAACCTGCTGAGTAATCTTGGCATCCCCTACAGTGTTCATTCTTGTTGGTTATATGTATTACTCTTCCCCTCAGTCCTTGTCTACATACTCTCAAACAGTAAATTGAGTACTCCTGGGAAAATCACTCCAGCACATGGAGACATGGCTTCCATATTGGAATAAAGGGAGGTTATAGAGATGGCCTCAGTGATCCTTTCTCCCCTAAAGTGTGGGGTTGTATGATTCACCTCAGCCAATGAAGTCATGGGCTTTGCACCACCACTCGGGAGAAATAACATAGTGTTTTTATCCAGGATTTTGTTTCCTCTTTTTCACTGATTTTATGATCTAAGAAACTTGCACTTATGGGTGCTAGTTCTGTCATACCCAGAGGCTAGAGTTTCTCAGGAGCTAGGCACTTCTCTTCTTTAATTTTTTTGAGACCTTACAGTCCAAATTTTGTTGCGATGTATAGTCACTGAGTCTCAATTTAATCTCCATTCTTCTTTCCAGTATCTTGTTTCCAAATCCCACTGACAAGGCCAGAAACAGAAAGGTTGCTAAGAGGAAACGGTGAAATAGTAACACTATGGAGCAAATAGGGTTGGGGTGGCTGATGAAGAGGTGGACACAGAGGCACTGCACAAGGGATCATATTTCCTCTTCTTTGGCTTCTCCGCTTCTCAAATCCCTAGATTCCAGGGACCCTGCCACATTTTTCCTTCGGCACCCCTCCTCACTCTAGTGCCAAAGTGTCTCCCTCTAAAAGTCTTACTTTTAGCCACTATTCAAGGTTGACTGAGTACTTCCAACCTAGGAGTAGCTAATGAAGCTGGAGAGCTCATTGGGCTCATCAGTCTGTGTGATCCCCACAGCCACATTTCATGGCGCATGCCTCATCTGTGCTCCATGGTCCCCATGAGCATGCTCTCATTGTGGGCTGTTGAGAAAACTTTTTTCCTGATCCCAAGTGCTTAGGACAAAAGCTTTCTGAAAGTTGTTTTTATCATTCTCCTTTTCCTAGAAAAGCATGATTATACTATAAGTTCCAAAAGGATAGGGACTGTGTCTTACTTTTCTTTATTTCTCACAAAGCACCTAACATACTGCCTCACCCATTTGTTGAATTACTGAAGGAGTGAATAAATGAATGAATAAATGAAAACATCCTCAAGGAAAATGCCTATATTCTAGAATGAGAATTAAGGTGGCGAATGTTAACACTAACACACTACACTACTATTGTTTCCCCAAAAGGTCATTGCAGGTGGTTTGTGCAGCTTATGTGCCACACCCAGGTGGCACCCAGGTGGCAGGGCTGAAATCAGCCTGAGCTGAGCCCAGGTGTGAGGCCGCATTTACCTGAATGGAAGGCTCTGTGTGCAGGCAGAGGCCCTGGTCACGTTGAGATTACATCCTCCCTATACTCAAAGTGCTGCATCATTTACTGCCTGTAGATCTTCTCTAGTTTTGACTTTTTCTGAGTTGATTCTGTTAACAGAGGTTTCCATGACAATGGAAATGGACTTGGCAGGTAATTTTTCTATACTTTCTTGGCCCCACGTCTAGGGCTTTAGGCACAAAGCCTTCCTGGATTGGGAAATTCATCGGCGCCCTTATGCGCTCAGCAGACACTAACGTGATTGCTGTGGACTGGGTGTATGGCTCCTCGGGTGTCTACTTCTCAGCCGTGGAAAATGTGGTAAAGCTGGGACTGGAGATCTGCCGGTTCCTCAGGAAACTCCTGGTAGGTTCTGAAGAGCCCAAGGGGGTTTGGGGCCGCTTGTGGAGGGGAGATGGGTCAAAAAGGAAAAAGTGACACATGCGGAGAAGCTTTAGGGTGGAAGTAGAGCCACCCCAGTGGCTTGCCAGTCTTTGGTTCAAATCTCAGCTCTGCCGCTTAAAGTGCTGACTTTGGGCCAATGTTGGGACCTCTTTGAACCTCCTACTTCTTTTCTCTAATTGTGCATGGCCTGTCAGATAGGGTATGCCAGTGGTCTTCTGGTATCCCTCAGAGAAAATGGCTGTGGTCATGACTCAGGCACTTATCACCAAAGGGAAAGTGAGGGGATTTTCAAGATGGGGAGCCCAGGAAGAAGGCAAGGGATTACTGAGATGAAAAATCTGTCTTCCCACCCCAAGCATATGCGTCATGCTCCGGGTCCTCTTCTGCTAACGCCACAGGGGAAAGTATGACCCTGTGAGGTCAGGGACTGTTGGGGCCCAAATGCAATTCACTGTAAATGCCCCTTGCAGGTGCTGGGTGTGTCCGAATCCTCGATCCACATCATTGGTGTTAGCTTGGGGGCCCACGTTGGGGGCATGGTGGGACATTTCTACAAAGGCCGGCTGGGACGGATCACAGGTAACATTCTTCCCTGTCTATCATCCCAGGTTGAGAGAGAGAGAGAGAAAGAGAGAGAGAGAGAGAGAGAGAGAGAGAGAGAGAGAGAGAGAGAGAGAGAGAGAGAGAGAGAAGAGAAGAGAGAGAGAATGCACTGGAAACACCTTTGCTGAGGCAAGCTGAGGGGAGTGTGAAGCCTTTGGTGTGATGATCGAGTCATCTGTGACCACCAAAAATTATTTATTGTGGTCTTTTGGCCTAAAATGGTATTGTATTATTATTATTGTAGTCTCTAATGTCAGTGTAAGAGGCCATGTAGTTCTTTCTATGCCTTGGTTTCTACATCTGTAATGTAAAAACATAATAAATGAGACTTTAAAATGGAGTCTGAGCCACCATCCCAGGGGAAGTGCCTGCACATCTTCTGCCACAAACCTTGGAATGTTAATTCAGGACAACATAACCTTTGGACTTGGCCTATAGCAACATTGTGCCCCAAAGAACTGATTGCAAGGATAACAAGAAAGCAGATATGACTACCAAACCAAGCATTACTGGACTGAAAATTAAAAACATTGTTTAGAATTAGGGTTACTGCTAGTTTATCTGTACTACTAGAAACTCCTTCCTCCCATTGATGTAATTGTTCCCCTTTCCCTTTCTCAGAAATACTCTTGCCTTTGTCTCCTAACTGCAATATTATTTGGGCTTCTGACTGAGTCAATGCATCCCAAATAGCTATTCATTTTTTTTAAAGATTTTTATTATAATATAGCTAACAGACAATATCATATTAGTTTCAGGTGTACACCATAGTTATTCAACATTTATACCCAAAGAAATGATTACCATGATAAGTCCAGCAACCATATGACACTGTGCCATACTATCACAATATTAACAACTATATTCCCTATGCTGTACACAAATCCTATGACTTACTTGTTTTATACCTGGAAATTTGAAGCTCTTATTCCTCTTCACCTCCCCACACTTTAAAAAATTTTAAATTACTGTTGACATTCAATATTATTTTATATTTATTTTAGGTGTATAACATAGTGGTTAAACATTTATATAATTTCAGAAGTGGTCCCCCCCGACTAATCTAGTATCCACCTGGCACTAAACATAGTTATTACCATATTATTGACTGTATTCCCTATGCTGTACTTTACATCCCCATGACTATTTTGTGCTTTAGTCCCTTTCCCTTTTTCACTCACCCCTCAACTTCCATCCCATCTGGCAACCATCAAAATATTCTCTGTATTTATGAGTTTGTTTCTGTTTTGTCTGTTTATTTGATTCTTTAGATTCCACATACAAGCAAAATCACACTGCATCTGTCTTTTTCTGCCTGACATACTCCACTCAGCACAACACCCTCCAGGTCCGTCCATGCTGCCAAGGATGGCAAGAACCCATTCCCTTCCATGGCTGAGCAGTATTCCATTGTATATATGTACCATTTTCTCTTTATTCATTCTTCCATCAATGGATACCCAGGCTGCCTTCACATCCTGGCCATTTTAAACAAGGCTTTAATTAGTATATGGATACGTACATCCCTTCAAAGTAGCATTTGGGATTTCTTGGTTAATGTAAGTGTTTTGTTTCCTTATCCATTCAGCTACACTTTGTTTTTGATTGGAGCATTTAATTCATTTGCATTGAAAGTAATTGTTGATGGATATGTAGTTATTGTTATTTTATTATTCATATTTTTTCTTTCTTTTTTCTTTCCTTTTTTTTCTTAAAGAAATCCCTGTAACATTCCTTATAATACTGACTTGGTGGTGATGCACTCCTTTAGCTCTTGCTTGTCTGGGAAGCCTTTATTTCTCCTTTAATTTTAAATGATAGCCTTGCTGGCTAGAGTACTCTTGATTGTAAGTCCTCACTTTTTTATTGCATTGACTATTTTGTGCCAATCCCTTCTAGCCTACAAAGTTATTGTTAAGAAATCAGTTGACAGTCATATGGGTGCTCACTTGTAGGTAACTTCCAGCTTTTCTCTTGCTACTTTTAACATTCTTTGTCTTTATCCTTTGCCCTTTTATTATGATCTGTCTTGTTATGGGCCTCTTTAGGTTCATCTTGTTTGGGACTCACTGTGCTTCCTGTGCTTGCATGACTATTTCCTTTACCAAGTTATGGAAGCTTTCCATCATTATTTCTTCAAATAGGTTTTCAATTCTTAGAAATCTTTCATCTCCTTCTGGTACCCCTATGATGTGAGTGTTGGTACACTTGATGCTGTTCTAGAGTCCTCTTGAAGTAGCTTCATTTTTGTATTTTTTTTGCTCTTCTGATTGTTTTCTGCTACTTTATCTTCTAAATTGCTGATTCAACCCTCTGCTTCATCTAATCTACTATTGTTTTCCTCTAATGTATTCTTCATTTCTGTTATTGTATTCTTTATTTCTGATTTTTTTAAATGTTTTCTCTCTCTATTTTTACGTTTCCTATCTCTGTTGAAGTTCTCACTGAGATCATTGAGCATCCTTATAAACAGTGTTTTGTTTAGTTGTTTTCTGGCACTTTGTTCTGTTCTTTTATTTGGAACATGTTTCTTTGTGTCCCCATTTTGGTCGCCTCCTGCGTTTGTTTCTATATATTAGTTAGGGCTGCTATGTCTCTCTCTTTTAATAGAGTGGCCTTATGTAGTAGGTGTCCTGTGAGGACCAGTGGTGCAGTCTCTCTGATCACTTGAGCCAGGTAATCCAGGTGTGTCAATGGGAGGGATTGACCCAAGGGCTGATAGGTTGTGAGGATTGACCATGACTACAGTGAAGGAGCTATTGTTCAGGGGCTGACCCTATGGAGCATGATTCACTTTAGCAGGGCTCTGGTACCTGCCCAGTCTGCCCTTTGTGTGTGTTGCCCACAGCGGCAGCTGGGTGATGCTCTGGCTTGGTTCTAAGCCAGTCACTGGGTGTGCTGGTCCCAGGGCCTCCTACAAAGGGCCCCGCTACAGGCCAACTTCAGCCACAATTGGGGCCCACCAAGGGTTACCTGACATGAGCCACAAAGCAATCTGTGGATAGCCATCATTTGCGCTGAGCTTGGGGGTGCCTGGAAAGGCCAAGCCATGAATTGAGGCCAGCTGCAGCTAGTACCAGGCTTAGGTCGCTCAGCAAGAGGTACAGGGCATGCCAAAGTCCTATGCTGTTTGTTTGGGGTTTATGAACCTTTGAGATGTTTTAGGAAAGTCCACAACATGAGCCAAGACTGGTTGTTTGTATGGAAAAGCCTGGAAAGAGATTGGTTGTGCCCAAAATTGGGGTGGGGCAGGATCTCAGGGAATCACCAGGGGATAAAAGTTGTTAGCCAGGTTGACGGAGACCCAGATATGATGCTCACTTGTGTGTGCATGCTGGGAGGGGGAGAGGCTCAACAAAATAACAATGAATTCTGCCAGAACTTCTGTCAGGGAGAAGCTGCCCCTCCAGGCCTCTCCCTGAAGCTAGACAACTTAGTTCTTTCTCATAGTTCCCTGGTGCCTTCTGAGCTGCTGCCCCAGCTCTAGAGCTCTGAGTAAGTCCACATGTGGGCCCTTTAAGAGGAGCGCCTGGGACTGTAGTGGCCCTTTGTTTCACTCAGCCACAATATCTG
>PVKE010029804.1:0-20011 GCA_004027555.1 Craseonycteris thonglongyai | reverse complement strand
ATAAAGTTTGAAAGAAGCAATGGTTGCCTTTTTAGATTTTTCCACATGTCTAGTGAAAACAGTCTGTTGAGTAGTTCAACTTTATTTTAGTTGATTTATTTTTTTCTTTCTTACTTCAGATTTAAGTGGATAATTCGTATCAAAAGTGGTATGACTTGTCTGAAAGTGACGTTCAACATTATGTTTTTTCGGCACTGCAATACTACTGCCACACAACAGGCAAACGCATTTACCTTTTAAATTAATGAAACAATATGATACCTCCCAGTCTGTGTTAAAATTATAGGTTCGTTTTCTCTTATTTGGTCCACTCATTTTAGGACTAAAAATATAAAAATAAAAATAGTTATAGAACTACAATATCATATCAAATTGCCACCATAATACTAGATTACCTACCTTGCTTTTAGTTCATTTAAAACAGAATATATCAAAACACTGTGATCCTAGCTAACCGTCACGACCCGATCAGTCCAGCAACCGCAATCAAAATGGCAACTTGGCGTCTCCCGGTTGGGTGGAGGGGAGTTTAAAGAGCGCAGCGGCTAAACAAGACGCGACATGTACAAAGGGAAAGCTAGGGAAAAACTTATACATACAATATTGCAAACATACCAACAAATATAATAAACCTGTGTAGATTCTCAAACAATAATTAAAAATTCTAACAAATGTATAAAAATAAATTTAGTTTTACTTAGTGTTTATGAAAAACTTCTGATGCAGTCAACTAATGGCGGGCACACACAAATCGGGCCACAGGGGCCATGGCGCCCGTGGGCACGGGGTTGGGAATCCCTGAAGTACATTATTGTTATGTATCATTCACTCTTTATTTGTTGTTGTTTTGATCATTTAAGTGTTCTTTTGTTGTGGTGGTTGTTTATTTTTATTTTTTCTGGCAACCTTAATTAAAGTATAATAATGGCAGATTAGTAGTTGTGCAAGTTTAACATGTATAAAAATGACCTGGAAAGCTCGATAAAAACACGAATTGCTGAAATCTACTTCCAAAGTATCTGATTCAATAAATCTGTAGAGAGGCCCAAGAATTTGCATTTCTATCAACTTTTCAAATAATGCTGATACTAAGAGAACTTAAATGACATTGAGCCTTCATATTTCTTTAAACTTTTAAGATGTTAATATTCCATTAATCCATATTTTGCCACCTGTGGGTAATAGTTTATTGTAATTATTCAATCTTTGTTTATAAAAAAAAATAATTTCTTTATTCATAAAATATGTTTCTTACAACACTTCATAATAAAAAAAATATTTTAGAATATTTTAGTGTTATCACAATAAACATTTTTAAAATAATACAACATAAAATAATACAATTAATATATTGTATGCTTCCAAGTTAGACCCCATATAATATCAAATATGCTTTATAAATATATGCTCTGTTACCTGTAACCTTGACATAATCTTACTTTATTTTGTTTTTTTCAGTCCAAATTCAAATATACTTTGGAGTAATACATCTTTTATAGTTCAAATAACTCCTAAAGAGACAAATACTTTGGTGATGAGATAGCCTGAAGCTATTTTGTCTTTTTCAGTAGATTCATATATGGAAAGTACTGTATCTCTATTGAAAAGTTCCCATATTCCTTCTTATTTCTCATCAAGTGTGTAATTCAGGTCTTATCCTTCCTAACCTTTTACCTCACAGCCTCATCTAGGATCTTCTCACTGTGAACATGCCCATGAGAAATGCATTTTTTTGTGTTGTGGCTCTGTAGATTTCTTTTTTTTTTTTTTAATATATTTTTATTTATTTATTTATTTTTGACGAGAGAGAGAGAGAGAGAGAGAGAGAGAGAGAGAGAGAGAGAGAGAGAGAGATACAGAGAGAGAACTGAACTGGGGGAGCTCCCAGTTCAGCATAAGGTTCCGCACGGGCCAGGGCCGGGAGTCGATCCTCGGTCCCCAGTGCAGCAAAGTGAGCGCTTAACCCACTGAGCCATCCCGGCCTCCCCACTGTAGATTTCTAACCGATGATTTTTTATCGCTGTAGAATCCCATGAGGCACAAACAGCAGCTCTTAATTTTTTTTGTGTGAAACAGGGGATACAATAACATGCTTAAATTTCTTTTTAGTTATACTTAATATCTTTTTTTCTTAACTTATAACTCCCAGTCAGGACCATTGACATAGAACATAGGCAATACTTCAGTATTAGAACCTATGTTCCCAAACAACAATTTGTTTATGAACTTACTTTGTTCCTTGATTCATTATGGAGCCATGATTTCTAAACTTTCCTTCCAGATCTCCAGGTTTTTGTTGTTAACATTTACAATTTTCATTTTCAGCTCTCCCCACCCCATTTTCCTACAGTTCCTCGGATACATGTTTGTGCTCTTCCATTTTAATGTCCTCTTGTCATTTCATAAACAGCAACATCTGAAGAGCCGTTCCCACCATAGTTAGTTCTTCTACCTCTAATACTGTGACTGGTTCTACTGTTTTCCAAACTCCCTGATGAAAGTAAAGTAGAGATCAATGACACCGTTCATCATATGAAAAGCATTCACTTTCATTTCTAATATAAATAGTTCTTTTCAAAAAATGTACTACCAATTCCTTTTTTTATTTTTATTTTTACTGTTTTCAAAACAGAGAGAAGAAAGATAACTCAGAGAAGTCTCCATGGCTGTATATTAGTTTCAATAGATTTTTTTTTTCCAAAGGTGGGTGTGGGACTACACAAGGCAGGTACTTGGCCAGGGGCCTCCCTCATGGGAGACACACCTTGTGATCTGGGGACCTCCTACCTGGAAAGCATATGGGGCTGCATGGGCTGGGGCTGGGATTTGATCCTCAAACCCCAGAGCTGCAAGCCTGCTGAGCCATCCCGGCATCCCCACCAATTTCCAGTATGGCTTTTCTCATATTTGGTGGTTTAAACTCTATTTGGGTCTTTTAAGAACATTTATATAAAACATTATTGTGACATATAAATGTGTGTAAATATGTATGTATATATACATGCATAACATATATGTATTTGGGTGTATATATGTGTATTTCTTTATATAAAATTGTATAGGATATGACATGTTTAAAACACACAACTGATAACTTCACAGACATGTTCTTATGCTTATATAATAATATTTGACCATTGGAAGTTAAAATTGATACATTCCAGTTTTCTAATATTCAAGATGTTCCTATTACACTGTGTTAGAGCTCGATTTGCAGAGGGTTGAATTGAAGTAAAATAAACTATATAATGTATCAATACATCATATAACTTTTATTCCAAAAGACAGTATTTCTGTGGGATAAAGGCACTGAGTTTAAGCACAGAGTGAAGATTCACAATGTACAAACATCCAGGATGTCAGTAAAAAAAAAAAAACAATACAAAGACTTTTGTGGATATAATGAGCTTCTTTTAAAAAGGGATGGAATGGCAGGAAAGATATGTTTCTGAGAATTTGCCTGTGCTATGAATTGGAAAGTGGAGATCAAAAGCTTAGCTGATTTTGTGAATAGACATGTTATGGAAAAAAAAAAAAAGACAAAAGAAAAAAATATCATTAAGAGTACTGAAAAATTCATGCTTTTTGTAGTCAATGAGTGAATTGTTTAATAGCGATAATTTTAATGACAAATAATAAATGTAGACTATATGCATTTTATAGGTCTATTTCCTCAAAGGGCTATCAATCCAAATGCAATTCTCACAATGTAATTAATGAGGAAAATGTATAGATGCAATAATAACCCAATAGTTATAAAATATCAGACATTATGTAATATTAAAGGGTAAAACCAATGTACACAAATGTTTTCCTAGATCATTTCTATAATAATGACTCAAGTATCTCAAGTTATAAATATGAATCAGGTACCAAAATAACTGGTTTGTAAATGCGATCATATTTTATTGTTAACAAAGTCTTACAAGAAATGGTCTAGTCTTAGCCTCATTTAGTATGTTACAGAAGGAAATCTTAGTACCACTAAGTCAGTTTTGAAAGGTCACATGTTAGGAAAAAAGCCACATGTAGTCTCAAAATTTAGACCTTGCCTTCTTAAACTCTATGCTAATCAGCTTAAATGAGATGATTTGAACCATTGTTTTTGAATATTGTAGAGCATAAATCTGTTAATGAATCACTAAAAATTTCCTTCAACGTTTTGCTTACATGAAAATGTACATACTGGTAAACAGCAAAAAAAAAATTTCTGACCAAGTTTCCTTTTTTTCCTTTTTAAATGCTATTTAACAGTTACCATTTATTGGAACACAAAAGCATTTCTAAAGATATGTTAGGAAAAAAGATCCAATAAATACCCACCACCAGTTTCCAACTACAATGAATCTAACAGACTTTACCACTTTGTTTTAAAGGTCATCTGTGTGCTTGCAAAATACAAGTTTAAAAGGTTAGATTCCATGAAGCTTTAAATAGTGAATCAAAGTTTTGTTTGCATTAGCTCTCTTCAGACTCACTTCCATTTTTACATCTCACTATAAACCTCTTCGGGAAATTTCGACTTAGTTTTCTTTCAGAAGGAAGCCCGAGGCAAAGTACCAAAAAAATACTAAAAATGTATTTTACTAGAAAAAAAGTAGGTTATTTGTGTACAGCATAACTTGATCTGTTGAAGGAAGTTTACATACTCAGTATTGCTTTCAATCTAGGCCTGTTTCCTAGAATAAATATTCAATAGGTTATTAACTCTTATTATTGTTTATAGTCTAAAAACGCTATGAAATCAAAAACATTTTGTTTATTTTAATTTTTTTATCAAATTGAGGGCACTGATTTCTCTTTTCTTTTAAAATTTTATTGAACTTAACAACACACAAGCCTATTATTGAGTTCAAAATGTTTTTCAATTTGCTTTGAATTGAAAAGTGTACTGTAACTAAAGCAAAATCTTTATTGATAGAAGTATGTGGTTTCAGAAGGCTAAAAGTATTTGTTTAGTTATGGTGTTGACAAAACAAATTTTATCTCCACTGTCAGAAATGATCTGTATTCATGGATTCATCATAATTTAAAAGGAGGTATGACTCTCTGAAGGAAGAAACTTGAAATATTGTTCGGAACTCAAATGATTAAGAGTTAAGAGACACATATGAAGCTGCAAAGACTAATTCTAATTATTGCATAAGATGCCTCCTTTTCCAAAAAAAAAGTAATGAAAAATGACTAAAAGAACATACCGGTATTAGGATTATAAGTCTTCAGTAAAGTAGATACAGCAGAAGAGAATAGCCGGATATGCACCCAAGTGGATTTAATATCAAAGAGTGGTTTGTCTCTTGTCCTTGGTTGCACACTAAGAAAAATAATAACTTTGTAACAGAATTAGGAAACAGCAAACACTGTCAGCCATTATGTTTAGTGAGTACATTTCAGAATAATTGCCATTCACCTTTATAGACGTGAGATCAATAATCATTTTAGTTTCTTTGTATTTTCAGGTCTTACAGCCATTAAATGAGATTAACCCATCGTCACTGTTTTCTAAAAGGTAATATAAAGCAGGATTAAGTAAAATGCAAAGTCTTGGAGAATGGGGTAAATAAATTTAGTTCAACAAGTACCATGCATTTCTTTAAATACCAAGTAAAGCACTGTGGCATAAACAAAGAGTGAAATTTCACTGTCTTTTCAGACTCATGATTCCAGGTTGTTGGAGACTTGGATAAAGCGATCAGGTGTAGATTCCTATTGTTTTCTTACTTGTACTACTCTCTTTGTTAAAAGTGGCTTGAAAGGCGAGGTGAAGCATATCCGAGCAAACAGTTAAATCTGAATACATTTTATTCACCCATCTGCCCATGCCTAATTTATAAGACAACACATTAAAAAATGTACCACCACGTAAATTACTAAATACTAATTTGGCCACATCTGCATTGTTTTTTAAACAGATCTCCAGAGGAAGACACAGTTGTAAACAGGAATCAGGGAACATAAAGAGGCTGTTTCTCAGAATCTGCCCCACAATCACAGCTGCACAGTCTGGGCTTCCTAAATAATAAGTTTGTCTGACTCTTTCTGTCCTAAAGAAAGTGTTCAGAGTTTTCTCAACCAGACAGACTTAAACAGGCAAGAGCTGTCAGCTATTTCTCTGGGTGTTCTAACTGTGCAAAGAAATTGGAATCTCAAAAGCCATGAAAGTTAATTTGAAATGTAATTGTGTATATGAAGTGTTGATAGCACAGAGACACTTCTCATTCGTACAACTTAGAGTTAAAACAAAACTGAAATAGAAATTTTTATCATCTTTTTCTTTCACTTCATAAAGCTTTACGCATTAAGCTTTTTTAATATGTCACTCTACTATTTATTGAATTTCAAAGGAAATAAACATCACTAAAATCATAAATGTCATCATTCTTTTATGCTTCTCCATACTTAAAGAAGAATTTGAGAATATTCTGGTTTAGGTAACAGTGAGTTAATTTTGTAAGATGCCAAATAAGTTAAAGAAACCAATGAAAATGAAGACAATCTCCAGATATGTAATATTGCAAGTATACAACAAACATATGAAATGACAGAATTGGGCCAGAATTCAGAGTGACTTAAAATAAAAACTATCAAAGTCCAATGATGTTTTAAATAGCATCATATACTCGGAATTAAAATAGATTTGCTTTCTTCAGGGCTTCCTTGCTCATAAGGTATAAGGGATAACTGAATTCTACTGTTAAACATCATTAGATTCACTCTAGGACAGGGAACATTCACAAAACAAACCAAAAATGCGTATAGTAGGATTTATGCATACACATTTAAAGTGTATCTTAACTATTCCGTTTTTGTCTTATGCCTCCATAGTATATATTTTTTAAATGCTCTATTTATCTCTGGTTATTTCTCCCTTGACCCATCCTTGTGAAATAGGATAAGAATGTCTTGCTGTGTCGCTGAAGTCATTCAGTAGCTTTTACTTATATATTTTGCAATCAAAATGGTGGTAGTTAGTATCCAGACTAGGCAACAAAACCTGTGCAATTGAAGAATTGTACATGAGCTGATGCAGAAGGGCTACCTTGCTACAAATAGATGTTAGTTAGAAAAGACATAGACAAGAATAAGTCAGAATACTGAAGGAGCTTTTGGAGTTATGGTGTGGAGTAGAGGGAGTGTTCTAGTCTCTTTGGACTGCCATAACAAGTATCACGGCATGGCTTGAACAACAGAAAAATCATAGTTCTGGAGGCTGGGAAGTCCTCTAGCCATAGTTGGTTTCTTGGGACATTTCTCTTTTTGATTTGCGGACAGCTGCCTTGACCTCATATTACCTTCCTAGGTGCATCTCAACAGAGAAAACAAGTTCTCTGGTTTCTCTTCCTATAAGGACATTCATTCTAGCAGAAAAGGGACCCATGCTTATGAGTTTATTTAACCATAATTTTGAAATACACTCACACCAAGAGGCCCTCCATGTATGAATTTGGGAGGAACATAAACATATAGGCCCTGACAGGGTATGAAACCTCATGTGGCATTATGCAGATGCAGAGTAGAAAACAATACCTGCCGTTTTACCCACACCTTGACAAATAATGGACTTTTCTGTCAATATTATTTTCTGGAAGTAGAGATAGACTAAAGTAACAGTGATTTTGAGTTTAAAATAGATGATGATCTCTGAGCTGAAGATGCTCCCTGCCTTTTTTTTTTTTTCCTTGTAACTGGTTTTCTACATCGTCTACTTGATTCTACTGTTGACAGTTTTTTGTTTGTTTTTTTAATTTAGTTTAATTATGTTTTATTGTTTGAGAAAAGGTGAGAGAGAGAGAGAGAGAAGGGGGAAGGACCCACAACAGTCTCCATAGTTGTACATCATTAGTTGTGAGGTAGGTTCATTCCATAAGGTGGATGTGGGCCCACTGGGGTGGGAACCAAACAGGGGACCTCCTATGTAGGAAGTGAGAATCTTCACCATCATCTGGCAATTACCAGCTCTGTTGTAGTTCAGCATATGGGTTTGCACAGGCCAGGGTCAGGATTTGGTCCCTGAACCTCACAAGCGCTCAATCTCGTGCTATCCCAGCATTCTCTGTTGATAGGTTTTTTTGGTCTGTTTGTTTGATATTAAGCTGTATGAGTTCTACACGTATTTTGGATATTAACTTTTTGTCGGGGATGTTGGGATATCTCAGCAGGTTGAGCCCCCAGGATCAGCCCCAGGATCCAAGAATCAAATTCTAATCCTGGCCCATGCAAACCCATATGCTGAACTGGGGCATACCCCAATTCGGTTCTTCCTGGGGTGAGCCTCCTATGTGGGAGGCCCCCAGCTTGCGGGAGGCCCCTGGCTGGTTCCTGCCCTGTGCAGACCTGCACCCAACTGTGGAATAAAAACTGTGTAGAGAACTCATGATGTGCAATAATAGAGACGACTCTGCCCCCACCCCCCTCTCTTCTCTGTGTGGCTCTCTCTCTCTCTCTCTCTCTCTCTCTGTCAAAAACAATAAAAATAAATCTTTAACTTTTTGTCATATATATAATTTGCAAATATATTATTTGATTCAGTAGGTTGATTTCTTGTTTTGTTGATTGTTTGCTTTGTACTGCAAAAGCTTTTTAGTTTGATGTGTCCCATTTGCTTATGTTTGTTTGTGTTGTCTTTGCTTTTATAAATATATCCCCCCACCCCAGATATTGTTAACACCAGTGTCGAAGAGTTTATTGCCTCTGTAGGATTGTGAATTATTATAGATACTACAGAAAACAGTATGGCAGTTAAACCCACAGTTAAAAACAGAACTGCCATTTGACCAAGCAATTCCATTCCAGATATTTCTCTGAAAAAAAACAACAACAAAAAAACCCTCCAAAGCACTAATTTGAAAAGATATGTACACTACTATGTTCATTAAGAATTCTTTTTAATAACCAAGATATGAAAGCAACCTGTGTTTCTCAATAAAAAATGTGGTTAAAAAAAGAAGAAATACATATTGGAATATTGATCAGGCATATAGAATAATTAAATTTTACCATTTGCACCAACTTGGATGGACCAAAAGAATACTTATGCTAAGTTAAATGTGTCAGATATATAAAGACAAATACCATATAATTCTACTTACATGCAGAATCTAAAAAAACAAAACAAAATAAATGGACAAGTAAAACAATAACAAATTCATAAATACAGAGAACAAACTGATGTTCACCAGATGGGAGAAAATTTAGGGGAATAGTTTAAAAAGGTTCAAGAGGTTAAAAGGAACAAATTGCCAGTTCTTAAAATATTCACTGGTATGTAAAGTACAGCATAGAACATATAATCAATAATAATGTAATAACTATATATGGTGCCAAATGGATACTAGTTTATATGTAGTGGTGATCACTTTGTAAGGTATATAAACGTCAATCACTACATTGTATGCCTCAAACTAATATAATATTGTATGTCAACTGTAATTGAAAAATAGATTTACAAAAGACTGTTAGAATAAAGTATATCTCTCTTCACTATGTTGAAGTCAAGTCTTTTTCATAGTATTACAAATAAGGATCTGCTATTGCCATTCACATATGCACACACATGAAGGAAACCTAAAATATAAAACTATTACAGAACAGCCACATATATCGGATCCTCTAGAACACTAACAAAGAATTCTTTGCAACGTGTTTTAAAACATCAATGGCACCAGGAAAAATAATGAAAGCCTTCTAAATATATAATATTAATGAGCTAGTGCCCGAGTTATGTTCTTTCATTTCTTTCATTAGCATATGTATGTTTTGGGTAACACATTTTCCAGATTTTTTTTATCCAACTATCTAAACTGCTGAAATGTTGAATATCGTCTGTATAGAGTTAAAAATATATATAAAAGAAAAAGTAAATGTCTTAGAGATTTATTAGCTAAAATTTTTGCTCTTTGTTACATGTGTGCAAACTTACCATTAAACGTAATGAGTTATGAAAGTGCCATTGCTTTATACTTGAAGCTTATGTTGTGCTATTTTTTGTGTTGGACCTACCAAGATCAGCAATATTAGAGGAGATACTGCTTCAGTAAGAGCTAGCGAATTGGAACTTTTATTATATGTATGCTGTGCTATTGATTCAATATGTCATAGTAGTCACAGTGACTTCTAACTAATAAACACTAAATACAAACTAGCTTGAACACTGAGACAATTGTTTTCAATCTTTAGATTATAAGCAGTTAAGACAAATAAAATGTAGTGCTTATAAAGTATATCACGTCTCTGGAAAAAAAAAAGTGCATAAGTATTTCACTCGGCTATGGAAGTAATAAAACCCTGTTAAAAGTAAGTACTAGACACTTTGCCCACATATGCATAGGTACAATGGGAAAAAAAACTAATCTGACTGCAAATGTTCAATATTCTTATGTTACCTTTTGCATTTTCTTAAATGAAAATAACTGCACAATGTTTGTGGGAGGAAAAAAAAAAAAGACAAAGTGACAGAGGGAGAAAGAAGAAGAAAATTGAGGGAACAAGAGATCGGGCCTTAATTATACCTCTTAGTTGATGTCCCATGAAAGAACAGTACACTCAAATATTCAGAGTATTTAGACTTATCTTCAAAAGTAATGGTTTATTTTATAGATACATAATTATTAAGAAGACAAGTATTTGCATTTTTATTGCTATAATAGATCTTCACAAACAATTTTTTTTCTTTCCAAGGCTTTCTGTTATTATTATTATTTCAGAAAGCAAGTATTTGTTTCAGAACAGCTTAACCTTTAATTATGTTTCCTATAATTAGGTATTACTGCTTAAAATATAGTTGTTGTTTTTAAAAAACACATACCTACTAACACACAGTTATATTACCAGCCTAACAAAATATTTACGGCAAAAATGTTATTCTCACACCCTATCCACAGGAATTCAGAGCAGCAGTACTCTAGTATATTTAGCTTAATTAACTCAGTGTTCATTTCACCATAGAAGATTTATTTTTTGATTTTTTAAAGCTGGTAAAATTCTGTGGAAAAAGATGGGAATTGCAGCACAACTCCACTTATAGTTGGAGGATTATATAGTTAACATATCAATAATATGTAAATGATATTACAGATGTGATGGGTAAGTTTATGTGTCAGCTTAGCTGGGCCACTTACCTTAGTATTTGGTCAAACTCCATTGTAGGTGTTGCTGTGAAGGTATTTTTTTAGATGAAAGTCACGTTTAAATAGGTAGGCTTTGAGAAAAGTCAATTACCCTTCATAATGTTAGTGAGTTTTATCAGATTAGCAGAAAAAATGAAGGTCTCTTGAGAAAGAGAAAAGTCGGTCTCCAAACAGTCTTCGAACTTAAATTTGCAACATCAGTTCTTCCTTAGGTTCCAGTCTGCTGTCTTACTGAACAACATTTTAATTTGCCAGGCTTCATCATCAAATAACGCAATTCCTTAAAATAAGTAATTTTTGTATTTACACACTTCCTATTTATTGTTTGTGTCTATTTGAAAATTTTTGTTACTATGTGCCATTGAGTTGACTTTGATTTCTGGGGACCCCATGGACGAATGATACCCACAATATCCGGTCCCCAATAGCCCTGCTCAGCCACTATTGGTTTATGCGTATGGTTTCTTTCAGGGAGTCAATTCATCTCATAGTTGGTCTTTCGCTATTCTTGTTGCCTTATATTTTTCCACACATTATCATTCTTTCCAAAGAACCCTGTCTTCTCATGATGTGTCCGATGTAAGACAGAGTCTGTTTTGCCACTTCTGTCTCCAGCAGTGTTTCTGGCTTCATTGATTTTGGGACCCACTTGTTCATCCTTTGGGTGGTCCAGGATATGGGTAGAGCTCTCTTCCAACACCATATTTCAGTTGAGTCGTTTTTTCTGTCAGACTTCAATGACCAAATTTAGCATCCAGACATAGGGCGAGGGCTCTAAAAAGTCGAATATTACTTATAAAAATTTGTGTATTTATTCTTATATGTTGAAACATCAGTCACCTTCAAAGTATTTTTTATTTGATGCAATACACCTATTGAGACAGTTTTCCCACTGCTCCAAGTAGTTTTTGAACTTGTTGACTTAGAAGTCTTTTTCACATTAGCATAATGTTTCCCTTTGAAGATTTTTGTTGTTGTTGTTCATCCAGGGAAACAAAAGTAAGTCACTCAACGTGAGATCAGGTGAATAGGGAGAGTGGGGTACAGAGGCCATGCCATTTTATTGTCAAAAACTGCTGAAAACTAAGTGCAGTGTGAGCGGGTGTGTTGTCACAGTGGAAGAACCACAAGTCAACTGTTTACCACAACTTTGGACGTTGCTTCTATAAATGATGATGCAGCCATCTCAGATTTTTCAATAAAAACTTTGGATTACCATTTGATGTGGAAGAACAAATTATGAGTGCACAATCCATCTCAAACCAAAGAAAAGGATGATCATTGTTTTCCGTTTTATTTTTTGTGTGTTTTATTTTTTTGAGGGAGTCTCCCCTCCTACATAGAAAAGTACTCTCACTAACAAATATTCTTGCATATTGTGCCGAATACATTCATGTGGTAAATTTATAAAACAGCCAGTCAAATATTTAAAACAACAGAAAAAAAAATTCAGATGGCTAAATACGCATTTCAAACCATGAATTCAATAAATGTTCTAGGATTATTCTTTATGTATTAACTTATGTCTTACATATTTTGAGATATTTTTCTATATCAAATTGTTTTATATTACTCATGTTTTATATGATACAATACTGATATGCTATGTTACATAAATTATACATAAGGCCATGATTATTCAGCCAGAGGAATTCAACAAAATAAATGTAAAGCCAGAGCTTAACTTTTTTTGAAGTATAACTATCTAAACAGACACATTTATGAGTTGAGAACTAATTAAAAACAACACAAAAATTTTTACCATAATAAACAATAATTACAAACCAGTATTAACTATCAATTGATAAAATAACATTTTTAATAAATATATAAAACTTTTTAAGTATATTGCACAGAAATTACCTGCTCTCTATCACAATTTGATAAAGAGATGCATCTCCTTTTTATATAAGGCATACAAATATATTGTCATTAAAAATTAAACAAACAAACAAAAAACATCCATTGTTTCTCACCACTACTATGGGCATAGAACAGGACTCAAAATACATAAATAAATACTTCGGGAGAAAAGGTTATTCTTTTAGAAGATCTTCTTCAATGAGCCTAATAAATAGCATGCTTGTAACATACTTACAGTCTAAGTTCTATGGCATTAATGAGAATTAACATAATAAAAATTATATTTCTTTTAAATAAGATGTCTGTCATTGTTGAGATGCAATTATTTTTTAAAATATTTGAAGATGCAATGTTCTAGGACCAGGACAACAAGAAACCAATAACACATGTAAAGAATTTCTTTTCTGATTTCCATATGTCTTATAAATTTTTCCTTTACTCTTGCTGGGAGAAATTTCAAAGATAAGTTTTCCTATATTAAACCTTAATTTAAAAACCAAATAAGCAGCTGAATATTTTCATAGCTACATTACCTCACTAATGGCAATAGTTTCTAGTTAAAGACTACCAGAAGCACAGTTGCAGTTACACTAAGAGAAAACATACACGTCGGGTGGCCCAGGAACAAAATATTAGAAAGATTGTATAGGTTTTGGACTTGTTCTGTGATTTTAGCGAGAGTTTAAGAAAGCCAGGCTTTGTCCTTGAATTGGACTCGTTTTACTGTTAGAAACTGGGTTTAATTTTGTGATTGTATATTCTCTTCTAGTGATACCTTGGAGTCAAAACATCCCAAAACTCGAACAACTTGGAATCTGAAAGAAAATATCAAGTAAATTTTGCCTCGAAGTGTGAATGCTGCTTTGGAATCTGAACACCAACATGTTCGCATGGGACATATCAACCGTATGGCCCATAGCTTTATCCAAACGTCCACTTGTCTTGCAACTTGAACATTTGGGAACTCGAGCAAGGTTCTGGGATGGATTAAGATTGAATTTCAAGGCATCGCTGTATATAAACTGATGGAAAAATAGAGAGAAGCTAAACTGTAATCAGTAAAGAGGCAGCAATCACTCATGTTAGCCAAAATAAGATGTTTGGTGATTTTTACAGTTTAGATAATGTTTATTGTCTGTGTTCATACATGAATACAGAGTGTAGTTGTTTTGGTCATGAGCTATTACAGTGATAGTGACTTCATTGAGTCAATATTCTGTGAAATTATTTATGTTCAACAGGGAAACACCAACACCTGGTTCCAGACATCCAGCCAGCTCTCAGATGTCAGGCATTGCTTTTATTTCTTCACATTAATCTGCATAAAATGTCTCCTAAAATATTTATATGTCTCTCTCTACTGTCAATATCTTAAAAAGCAAAACGTCCCCCTTCTCTCTGTCTCTGACTCTGTATCTCTCTCTCTCTCTCTGTCAAAACAATAAATAAATCTTTTTTTTTTAAAGCAAATGTTTTTAACAAGGATATGAGGTCCTTAGTGCCTTGGCCTAGCCTATTTATTCACAAAGAAAAATAATTGAGCAAAGCTAAACTTAATTCTACTTCATCAGAGTGACTCAGCCAACACTCCAATATAGAAATCGACACCTACGCAGTTTAGAAAAAAAGATGAAGCAAATGCCTATGGAAGTTTTCTTTGCAAATAGATCAATATGCCTAAACCTTTCCTGCGGTGAGCCCTCCAATACAAATGAGAGTGCACCAGAGTGTGCACATGTGCACGCACACATAAACACAAACACCGCATGATCTAACTATAAGATAATAATTATGTTTTTCCTAATGTGACATTCTTTTAGCTTATGATTTACATCTGATCAGAATCTGTCCCTGATGTTGGCCTCCTTATATTCCTTCAACCCTCCTCCAAAATGACTCATCATTCATTAGTCAGTTCAGAAGTCACTCTTTTTATTTGTGAAAGAACGGCTCTAACAGGTCTCTCTACCCCATTAATTTTGGAAGCTCATTGAGAGTCATGACGTTAATGTCTTTGTAGTTTCAGTATCCAGAACTGACCTTTGACCTGTAGGTGGTAGAGTTAATTCAATTCATTTAATATAAATTTAGACTCCTTTAAGACTTTATTTTTATTTATTTTTTGACAGAGAGAGAGAGATACAGAGACAGAGACAGAGAGGAGGGTGAGGACTCAGAACAGTCTCCATAGTTGCACATTATTCATTTTTTTACATAGTTTCATTCCACAGGTGGACACAGGGCTGCACAGGGCAGGAACTGGGCCGGGGCCTCACCCCGGTGAGAACTGAACTGGAGTCACTCCTCAGTTCAGCATATGGGTTCACACGGGCCGGGGCCGGGATTCGATCCTCAGTCCCCAGGGCTGCAAAGTGAGTGCTTAACCTACTGAGCCATCCCGGCTTTCCCTAGACTCCTTTAAAGTGAAAATATTTTCACTTCTTTTCTAACCTACAGTTATAAACACACTTCCTAGAGGGATAGATAGTGATTTTACTCTAAATTTTCTGATCACTTATTTTCTCAATATAATATTGAAATGGAGAATAATATATTTGAGTAAAGTTCTGCCCTTAAAATCATCAGTCACCATTATTCTTCAATGTTTTCTGAGTCAATTGGCCATTTTAAATCGGCTAGTAAATAACAGTACTATCTCATTTCAAATGGTACATATATATGGTCAGCCTAGTCTCATCAGGTTAAATTCAAGGTGTCAGTAGATAGTGTATAATGACCGGGTGTATAAGACGACCCCCTAATTTTACAGTTAAAACATAGGTTTAGGCCTATATTCGCTGTATAAGACTACCCCCCACTTCCTATGCTGTAGTCTTATACAGCGAATATAGGCCTAAACCTATGTTTTAACTGTAAAATTAGGGGGTCGTCTTATATGCCCGGTTGTCTTATACGCCGGAAAATACGGTATGTGCCATTTGAAATGGGACAGTACTGTAGTTTTCTATCCCATTTACAATGGGATGTCTGGTCAGCCTACGTTTGAGTTAATGATAACTAGACATCATGGCTCTTTTATTAAAGAGCTCACATCATTTTCCTTTCCCTTTGAGACATAAATATATGAATCTATATCATAAAAAATTATAAAGAAAAATATCAGATAATATCTCTTCAGTAGCATTGTTACAAAAATGTATTATTTTTAGTCCCTGCAAAAATTATCTAAAATATATTATATAGAAAAGCTATTGGGGCACTATTACCTCCTTTTGGTTTTTATTTGTGAGAAGTTTTTCTATATATATATATTTGATCTAGCAATATCTAATGTAAAATTAGTCTTAATTCCACCCCCAAAAACAATCAATTGATGCCAAGAGGTTGACCTTGCTGAGTAGAAGCAACAGGATGATTTCTAATCCTTTGTTTTAGGTTCCACATTTGTTTGTTAAAATAGCAATTATTGAAAGAAGAGTGGTAGTAAATTTCAGAAACTATTTAAACTATTAAAAAGATTACAAAAAAAATATATATATAGAAAGCTAATTTTCTTGCTCCTGATGACAGCAACATATTCGTTATTATCACCAAATTAAAAAAAATTAAACAAATATAAATTAAAATAGTACAGTCCTTGGTTACATGAAAATTCCACATGTTAATTAGGTGAAACAAATATCTTCAAGCAAAATCATAGTACATATACGCCCAATATTTTATTTCCTTTTACACATGTGTTGTTTACTCAAATGTATGCACTTGTCTCTATATACTGAAAATATATCTACATTCAAAAAAACTATTTATTTGAATAAAATTCTACATTATGTATCTTCTAAGGTATCATGTATATATTGTCTGGGTATCTTAAATTGAAGTAAAATTTTAAAGAAAATTCTGTAAGAGTTTGAAGGCAGAATTCTTTAGGTTTCTTTTATAATTTTACTTTATTTCATGGTTATGAATTTACACCCACAACTTTTGTTAGTTACTTCCTTTGAGTCTCACTTGTATTATATTTGTATTAATATGAATCAGTAAATATAATATTTAATAACATTATATAAATAAAAAAACAAGTGTATGTATCCTAAGCAGGTTGTGGAACAATATATTCATGCCTTAGCAGAACAAAGTACATAATGCCAAACATTTAGTTGTCATAGGAACCAGTCGGTATATTTTAATGCACGAAAGAACATTTGTTAATCCAGAAAAGTACTAGATGGACATTCACTAGATAACCTTTTATTGTTTCAATGCATGAAAGAGACAATAGTTAAATTTCTTAAACTACTTTCAAATCTGCTCAGACATCATGCATGTTCTATGCATAAGACGCTTTTAAATGTGCATATTAATTAGTTATTAGCTCTTGCTTTAAGCAGCCACCACAATAATTTCTATATATTCTATGTATTTAGAAGAACTCAGAATATTTATAAGGTGTAATGAGCTGAATATTTTACAAAATTAATAACAAAGAGTCAGGCTCATTAAGATATCTATGGATTATTTTTTTGTAATTTTCTAGGAAGTTTTGGTGTATGTTAAAAAGAAATCTAATGTTTAAAGTATGATGGAAATTAAAAGAATGCTTTATTAATAACTTAATAAAGACTTTCACTGACACTTGTATTCAAGCAACAGACAACTTATTCCTAAATTAATAGATTAAAAACATTGCATTATATCTTTTACATGTATCATTCTACTTTATGCTACAAATCATTACATAGTGAGAGCATGTCTTATTTATCATTGTATTTAAATTGCAAAAGTATAGTCAGCTATGTAGTAGGCATTTAATACACATTTGTCAAATAAATAGGATTATTCAACCATGAATAACAACGAATATCAAATATTTGATTCCTTCTAAAGTTTGAAAACTTAGATGAGTTTGGAAAGATGTGATTAAGGTAATTTTCTTTCACATTATTATTATAGTTATCTTCTTGTTTCAGATCATTTTAATCAAATTGCTTGAATTTTTTCATCCTAGTTTCTTCTGTAAAATGAGATGTTGGGCTAGATGAGATTTACACACGTTATGTCTCCAAAATTTTAAAATACCAAATTTACAACACATTTGTCTCTACTTAAATTAAAATAATTAATTAATGTTCATTTAATTAATTATTTTAATTTAGTTTTGGTTTCCTTTCATGCATGTTAAAGACATGGTGTACTCTCTGGTCTACTAGATTTTCCCAGTCCTGCTATAGTTGAACAATTCAAGAAGAACCTTATTAAAAGCTAAAAAAAGTGAAAGTTCAACATTTAATCTCAATATTCTAGAATAGAAAAGAGAGAGAAGTTATTTGAAGAGAATCAATGAGGAGCAAAAAGGTGTTACATTGTGAATACACTTTCAAAGAGAGGAATCCTAAAGTATCTCACACAAAAACACAACACTGACCACATTAATCAACTGGAAAACGTTCAGAGAAAAGACTTTACAATTCTCAAAATAAAGGTTGAAGATGTTCAGAGAGCTTTAAGAAAATACCTGGAAGTTGCTTGATCTCCCAGAGGGCATAGGACAGCCAAATGTGGAAGTATTTATAAAAGAGAGTTTTATTTAAGAAAAAAGAAAGAATGAAAAAAAAAACCAGTATGAAAATTTTTTCTACTGCACAATGACTCAACTTAGCACCTTACAAATTATCTTAGAACTCTGATGTTGAAATAGAAGAATAAAGAAAAGGGGACATTATATTGTTAATATTAAGATAAGTCTCCTTGAAAAAAAAACAAAACAAAAAAACAAAACAAAACTCAACCAGACTATAGATGCTGAGGAAAGCTCTTAGAGCTCTATCAAGATTTATTTTATAATTAGAGCTACAGAGTAATACTCTGTTGTAAGATTTTAAAATGGGTACCACACTCTTAAAACTCCAAAATAGTGAGAAGCTCCTTTTCAGTTTATAAATACCTTGTTCCTTCCTCAGGCCTAACAATGTCTTGAAATTCATGGAACCTAAAAATTGAGAAAAACAAAACCAAACCCTAATTTTGCAACACTAAAGGAATGAAAGATAAATCTTGATGGAAATGTCTAAATTGCATGATTCATTTATTTAAACAATCTAGACTAGGAACCACCTGAAAATATCTAAAAGCAGATCTATTTTAATGTAGATGATTAAGAAATAAGAAAAGACCTAGTAAATGTTATTTCTGTCTCTACCTGAAAGGTATGTAATAATGTGTCCTATTTTAAATTTAGAGTTTCCATTGTTTAGAACTGAAAAAGTTTTACAATTGGTACCAAAATGGCCAGTCTTTTTAATCTCATGGAAGAGGGAGAAGATAAAAAAAAAAGCTAGAGTGAGAAAAGGACAAAGAGAAAGAGAATGAAAAATAGAAAAAGAAAGAGGAAGAAAATCAGAGATTAATATAAGTATCTTGTTATGAGCAGAGAATAATGTAACAGATCATCTACAATTTAAGATATGTACTCCGGAAAGTATATGTATAGTTTAGAATTGAAAAGGTGACGTTGTATTCTCTAAAATAATTCTACAGTTATATTGTAATGTTCTAAAAGAGGGCAATTTAAGTGCCCAATGTATCCAGACTATAAATAATATTTTGTCTTGAATATTCAGTAAAATTTAACATGGTATATTTTTCAGTAAGTTATTTTTCAATGGAATCTTGAGCTTAGAGTGTCAATATCTATGCACTTTAAGAAATGTCGCTACTTTTCACAATAGAATAAATAATATAAAAATATATATTAAATAGCATATGTTCCACATTTCAGCCTGAAAAATGCTATACAAGTTAAAGCTGAATGGATCTTGATAGATGACCCTAATTATAAACAGTTTGAACACACTTAGACTAGAAATAGAGAAAAAATTATAGACATTTATTTACATTGTATAATGGATGAATAGCAGAATTAACTCATTAGGTTACAATTAAGTTGTCTTCAAAAAAAATGACAATAATAATTATAAAAGAAATAATAAAATGGCCTAAGGCTTTTACTCCACATAAATAGTTAGCTATGAGGTGTCACAAGATGACAAAAAATTCTTAAA